>CAUYLG010074953.1:0-36379 GCA_963573385.1 Cacajao melanocephalus
TCAGAGACAGAGAGGGCAGGGTCCAGCCTTCTAGCCCTAGTGACCTGTTTGGATGGGACTGCCACTCATGACCGTCCTGGTACTGGAAGAAAGGACTTTGTTAATCTTCTCCCCCATAGCTCTGCTGCGTAGGTCTACACCGTACTCAGAATCACTACACATTCCTTTAGTCTTCCTTTGAGCTCCAGAGCCATTGGTACAAATGCTTTATTGAAACTAAATAATACGTAATACATACAATGAGATTAAGACAACATAGAAGTCCGCATAGCTATATCCTGTTCCTTGGCCGGTTGAGGCAGCTCAGTGGCTGAGCCCAGTCAAGCCAGTCCGCAGCTTCACTCACGACTTCAAGATTTGATGCTAATTCTTTTGGATTTCTACAGTTATTAAATACGTGTCTGAGTGGACTGTCTTTGTTCCTTTGTGTTTTGAGGGCTGGCTGGGTAGGAGTGGGGGTGGTTTGTCTGTGGCAGTTAATTTTTGCCAGGAGAGGAACATTAAATGCCGAAGGTAGGTGGCAATATTTCAGTCTCTGCCCCAGCTGATGGGCAGAGAGACTTCCACGAATAATAAGACCCAGGAGAGACTGGGCCTCACCTAGGCTTGTGCTCCAGGCGCTGCCAGTCTTCACTGCAGTCAGGCTCTGAGGTCGGGGAGGTGGAAGTCTCCAGCTTTTCATCCTCATCCCTGAAGGCTAGAATCAGTCAGCACTATCTAAAGAGAGATCTGGCTGTAAAGCAGTCATCTGAAGGTAGATACGCCTGGATAGCTCTGGTCCAACACGGCGAGAGGTGGCTGTCACACCTTCTCCACGGCGCACCTGTAGATCTGCAAGCAGATTCTGGCGTTCTTGCTCCGAAAAACACTGCCGATAAGCCTGGAAGTGGTAGATGACCTCTTAATATGGTACTGGTCCATGGTGATCCCGTCTCCACGAGCATGGAGGGTGCTATATTTGGCTTGGGACATGAGAACCTGTCCTCCCTCCCTGGGTCAGTGTTAACAACTCTGATCTTAGCAGACCTGCACTGCTGACCTGTGAGGCCTTCATGGGCCCTCAACAGTTGTCCAAAGAAATCTGGGGGCCTACTGAGCCCACCGGCAATGGGCAGTGACCCCAGAGCCCTGGAGTGGCATACCTGTAGCAGAAGCTGTGGGGAGGGATAGGCATCCACAACTGCACTGGCCATTTCCAGGCTGACTCGGTTCAGCTGCTGAATCTGTCGTCTCCAGACCAGTGAGAGTCCCCTGCCAGCACGGTCCACCTTCACCCCTCCGGCCCAGTCAGTCTCCACACAGAAAGAGAAGGTAGTTTCATCTCGGAGCTTCCTGCAACAGCACAGTTGGAGAGCTGTAAGTTGCTCATTACTCTCCTACACCTGTTCCCTCACATAGGAACTGAAAAACTGACCTTGGAAGAGGTGGGCACCATGTTACAACTGGCCTATTTGTGCCTTTGACAATTTGCTCACTTTGTTCCCAGGTATACTGCCAGTTGCTGATTTCCTTTAAAAACTACATCTAGTCCATTTTAGTAGAAGAAAAGGTACCAGTTTCTTTTAATATTTGGCAATCTGGAGTCTATTTCTGGTTCTTCTAACTGACAGGAGCTTAGACAAGTCAATCTCTTCAGGCCTCAGTTCCCTCAAGTATAAAATAAGGGACTTGGATGGGATTGTCTCTGAGGTCATTTACTCATTTTAAATTCTGACAATGAACACTCCTTGAACTAAGTAAGCTAAAAATGTGCTTTCCTAGTGCTTATTACATTGTGATCTGACCTGTAATTAATCCTGGTTACTTGGCCTATGGTAACCTGGCCCATGATAGCAACCTGCAGAACAGAACGCTTACACATAAGCAAAAGGAGAATATCTGAAAAGGGGCTGGGCTTGAGGATTCTTCCCAAGAATCCCCAGCATGAGGTCAGCTCCTTCTGCCTCAAGCTTGAGAGAGAATGGGCTGACTGCAGAGATGAGGAGAAAGGGACATTTGCTTTGACTGTAAGAGCCATGGTAAAGGACAAGGCCCGGCATGGAGGTTGGACTTGCTGGGGGTGCTCACTTGAAGGGCGTCTCAGCCACAGCCTTTGTGAATGCACATGCGAAGTCAGCCAGCTCTTTCCAGCTCTGCACAATTTGAGCCTGGGCTTCTGTGTGTAGCTGCAGATCCACCAATGCCTAGAAACCCAAAAGCAATGATGGACTAGACGGGTGGAGGGACTAGCTGCAAGTCACTGTCCATTGAAGCTATACCCCAGCCCCTTGGCTCCCTTCTCTCCTACTCAGTGCCAGGGCAGAAAGCAGTATGCAGCAGGCATTTTATTCTCTATCAGTAGCAGATCTCCTTAGGTGACCGGTGAGTACCCAGCCCGATTGAGGCAACAGGATGTTCTTACCTCTTCCACGTCTACCCTGGATACCATAGACCCTGTGCTGGCCTCTGGTTGTCTCTGCTGCTTCTCCTTCATCTGTTTATTTGTTCGCTGTTTCCCTCTTCTCGGAGGATTCTGAGCACTGGTGCAGGGGAGGAAACCAAAGAAGGACAGCAGCTCCAGGCTGAGCTCAGGCAGGTGTGCAAGAAGACTAGCTCAGAGCATCTTGCCAGGCTTGTTAGATATGGGCTACCCTGCAGAATCTCTGATGAATAAACTCACCCCTCTTGGCCCAAGAGCTGCCCCTTTGAACATGAAATCATCAGGGCAAATCCAAACCTGAAGCATTTCTCTTCATCCACAATCACCAGTGACAGAGTTTTCCCTGCTGTCCTTGCTGTGATATCAGTTACAAAGCCCTGAAATGTTTCCTTCTCTTTCCTAGTGCTGTCCAGGCTTCCCTGCATGAAGGGACAGAAACTGCATTAATTCTTGCTTCCTAGTAAGAGTCAGCCCTCTGTTCCATGTCCTCCCACCCTCTGGCTCTGCCCACCTGCTTTCCGTTGTAGATCATGGACACAAATGCCTCTGCCCGGAGCAGCACCAGGACTATTGGCTCCTCCACCCAGTCCTCTCCGTCCTGCCAGAGTACCCAGAGCACAGCACAGGGAGGGAGGTCAGCAGGTATTGAACACCTGTGAGAGTGGCCCAGGGCGTCCAAGTGAATGAACTAACTCCCACCCCTTGTACATTATCTCCTTCTTCTGGAATGAAGTCATCCTGGCAAGAAACAATGATGCAGTCCCTCCCAGCCCTCAATTGTTCAGTCCTGGTGCCCTGCATCTCAGAGACAGCGAATAAGAAAGGGACATAGCAAGTTGAAACGGGCTGGGAAGTAATTGCCAATTTGTTCTCTATATTTTGCATAGGGGGCTGGAGGGAAGGGAAACTCTTCCAAAGGATTTAGTACAAGTAAATGACTCTGGCTTTGAAGGTAGATGCTATGAGCTGAGTGGCCCTTACAAACACATAGCTTTTGTGTGTTTGTGTGACAAAGACAAGAATCATATGGGAAACATCAGTCTATGAGAGCAACTCCTCTTTACCACATGTAGGGCATAATCAAAGTCAAGACTGCCTCAAGGCCAACAATCCTCCAGCAGTACAGTATTATCGAGTAATTGGGGAGCAGGACTTTTATAGAAAGTTTCCTGATTGGGTCCCTATAAGCAAAAGCAAGACCCATACAACAGCAAAGTGCAGATGGGAGGACCTCTGCGTTCTCGTTCCCATTGTGATCCTCAACAAGGCGTTTAACTTTTCTGAGCTCCAGTTTCCCCACCTGTGATGTGGGGAGAAGTCCTACCTTATAGGATGACTGACGGAAACACAAGAGAGAACGTGGGAGTGCCTTGAGAGGGTAAGCTGCTCTATGAATATAAAGGCTTGCTAATACCCCCAGAATAAAAAGTGTGGGTAACTGTCCTATGTTACTGAGAAAGTTATCAGATCCAAAAAAGAAATCAGAGAGGAAAAAAAAAATCTTTTCTTTTTTTATACAAGATGCTTCTGGTGAGATAAAAAAGAATCTTAGCACCAGGCACAGCGGCTCACACCTGTAATCCCAGCACTTTGGGAGGCCGAGGCAGGCGGATCTCTTGAGCTCAGGAGTTCAAGAACAGCCTGGGCAACATGGCAAAACCCTATCTCTACCAAAAATACGAGCTCCATTCTGCTCTGCGATCTCTACCAAAATCACAGGGCCCACACGTCTTCTGGCTCCCAGCTGGGTGTCACCAGCGGGGAACCCTAGAAGAGGACTAGTGGGAAGGAAGAAAGTGAAGTCAGGGTATTTTTCCCTGGCTCCCTCCCAGTGGGGTCACCTAAGGTTTGCTGTCCCCCTCTATGGCAGCTCATAGCTTCTCTCAAGGTGGCCCTCTCTCCATTTCTCTCTCCTGGATTCTGTTAACCACTCCCACCCCTCATCCCTTCAGGCATAGGAATATTAACAGCTGTGCCAGTGGTTCTCAACCAGAAGTGATCTTTCCCTACAAACGAAACCTGGCAATGTCTGCAGAATTTGTTATTTTCATGACTGAGAGGGGTGTATTGGTGGCCAGTGGCCAGGGATGCTGCTCAACATTTTGCACATCACAGGACAGCCCCCAAAACCAAGAATTCTCCAATCTAAAATGCCAACAATACTGAGGTTGAAAAGCCCTGAGTTGTGCTGTTACCCTGAGGCACCATGCTGTCCCTGGTAGCTTCCTTGTACCCTGCCCATGCTTTGGGCAAACAGTCCCTTTATTCAATCTTTCTTCAATTAGCCTGAGTTGAATGTGCCATCTGTTTTCCTGCTGGGACCCTGACTGATAAGTGTCATTTAAAATAAAAGCATACTTATCCTGTAACTGTAAGGGGAGGAGGGAGAGGAAATGATAGCCGGAAAACCCCTACCTCAGACGGCTCAGCCCTTCTCCTCCAAGTGACACTGCAAGGCACGGCCTGCGCCTCAATCACACAGCGGCACTCCATGGACTGCAGTGCTCCCAGGAGCTGGCCCCCACCTTCCATCTGTAAAAGCACTGCAACAGATGGAAAAGGGACTGTCAGTGGGTGGTCCAGAAAGCAGACAACTCAGCAAAGGACGAAGACACATGCGAGGACCTGGATCCAGCACCGCAATGATGTGTTTTAAGCATTCCTCTGGCCTCTGGGCTTTCATCCTGGTAACCGGTGCTGCCTTCTTTCTTTCCTGTCGTCTCGGGGTGCTTTCCTTCTGCCTTGCTTGTCTCTGCTGCTGGCATCCCTGTGAGCCTCTTCTCTGGACTTTCTGACTCTGCTTGGTTTTCTTTTGGGGTGGGAGGATTTCAGAATTTGTTTTGGTTACTGCCAAGCTGCTGCTCTGGCCAGGGCAGGTAGACTGGTAGGCTGGAAGCTGACGGCATGGATCTAAGATTGGGTCCTTGTTATCTAATGCACTCCTCTCTGGAGTATCATGGAGGGGAACTTCAGGGATCTTTGAAAAGGGCTGCTTTTTCCAGTCACATGATGCACCTTCATTATTTTGATGATCCAAAACACTTTTAATTAGGGAGCTAGAGTCCTCAGGGCTCAGTTGCCTGTGGGTCAGAAACTTACATATAAGCCTCTGAGCTAGAGGAATAGATTCTTCATCCTCACTTCCACTGCTTAGCAAACTGACTGGCTGTGTTTGTGTGACAGTTTCAGCTGTGTCTGGGACAGGTGGTGAATCTTTCAAGCCTGGTGATGGAGGACAGGAGGCCTCAGAATCTGAGATGTCAACCACTACAATCTGCTCTTCCCTTTCAGGCTGTCTCCTCTTTGTTGAAGACGGTTCCTTCTTCAGAAAGGCAAATGTTGGCAACTCCTCAGAGTCACTATCACCAGAATCCAGTGAGGGTGATGACCTCTTTAGAGCCATGAGTATGTGCTAACAAATCATTCCCTAAAAGGAAAAGAGACACACGACACAGACTGGAGTATTCAATTCAGTCCACTAGCTGTGTTCCATAGCCAAGCTTTATGAAGATAAATATAAGATACAGATAATACAGAAACAGAGAAATATGACATGGCCCCAACACATTCAGTCTGGAACTCTAACTCCTGATAGTCTAACAGGAATCCTCCTCAAATTCTTTCCAGGTGACGTATAAACAAACTAGAGTTACCATTACAAAATTTTAATGGGGGGTAGTAACAAGAATTAACACCTCCAACCCCCTTGTTGATCTCCACATTTGAAATGGAGATGTCAAAAGTTATCCTTTTTTTTTTTTTTTTTTTTAGATAGAGTCTCACTCTTTCGCCCAGGTTGGAGCGCAGTGGCATAATCTCAGCTCACTGCAACCTCTGCCTCCCAGGTTCAAGTGATTCTCCTGCCTCAGCCTCCCGAGTAGCTGGGATTACAGGCATGCACCACCACGCCTGGATAATTTTTGTAATTTTAGTGGGGACAGGGTTTCACCATGTTGGCCAGGCTGGTCTTGAACTCCTGACCTCAGGTGATCTGCGCGCCTTGACCTCCCAAAGTGCTGAGATTACAGGCGTGAACCACCACACCTGGTCAAAAGCTGTTTTTGTTTATTTTTTTTAAACTGAGATAAAGGCTGGGCATGGTAGCTCATGCCTATAATCTCAGCACTTTAGGAGGCCAAGGCAGAAGGATCACTTGAGCCCAGGAGTTCGAGACCAGCCTAGGCAACATAGTGAGAACTCGTCTCTACAAAAAAAATACAAAACTTAGCTGGATGTGGTGGCTCACACCTATAGTCTCAGACACTCAGGAGGATGAGGTGGGAGTATTGCTTGAGCCTGGGAGGTCAAGGCTGCAGTGAGCTGTGATTGTACCACTGCACTCCAGCTTGGGTGACAGCGTGAGACCCTGCTTCAAAAGAAAAATAAAATAAAAAGACATATAATTCGCACACCATCATATCCTTTGAAAAGCGTACAATCAGAAGTTTTTTAGCATATTCACAATGTTGTGCCACCATCATCATTTATTTTCATCACCTCAAAAAGAATTCCTGCACCCATTAAGCAGTCACTGTCCATTTCCTCCCTCTCCCCAGCTCCTGGCAACCATAAATCTCTCTATGCATTTGCCTATTCTGGATATTTCATATAAATAGAATCACACAATATGTGGCCTTTCATGGCTGGCTTTTTTCACTTAGCATAATGTTTTCAAGGTTTATTTATGATGTAGCCTGTATCAGTACCTATTGCTTTTTATGACTGACTAATATTCCATTGTATGGATATGCTACATCTTGTTTATCCATTAATCACTTGGACATTTGTTTCTTTTTTTTTTTTTTTTTGGCTATTATGAATAACACTGCTATGAACATTGATGTACAAGTTTTAGTGGGGGTATGTTTTCAAATCCCTTGCGTGTATATACCTAGGAGTAGAATTGCTGGGTCATGTGCAAAGCTAATCATTCCTTGAACATTTACTAACACTGTAGGTATGACCCAGGAGGAGACATGTAACCTGCCTAGGCCTGTTTCTTCCTTAATAAAACAGGAATGATAACAGCACCCATTTTATAAGGTGGTGAAAATTAAATGAAATAATGCATCCACCGCGCTTAGTACAGTATCTGGCACACGGCTGGCTGAGTAAAGTAAGTTGAATGACTAAGGAGGGGGCCTCATCTCTGACCCTTCGCTGGGGCTCCGCTAACATCTGCAAACAAGGGGAATGGGACAAGCGGGCCCCTGCCCGATAAGCTCTGCGCTCTCAGGCTGGCGGTCAGCTGCAGAGGCTCCTGGACGCCCTGGCCACCAAGACTCTGCAGAGCGGTCCTCAGGAGGGAAGCCCTGCCCAATCCGCTGGCCCGCGACCGGGGATGCTCACCTGCAACTTCTCCCGCCACTCTTTCAACTGCCACGCAGGACCCGGAAGTAGAGCTGCTGATAGCGGAAGTAGAACCTTTTGGGGACCGGAAGTTGGTGAACGCAAACATGGCGTCGGCGGTGTTGGCGCTGAGGCTCCGGACAGCCGGTAATGGGACGCGGTAGTCAGAGCGGGACGAGCCAGGGAGGCAGAGTGGAGATCCAGCAGGGAGGGAAGGAGGTGACACTAATCTCTACGGAGGACCCCGAATGCCAGGGGAAGTCTGTGGGGCACTCCAGGTTTGAGGGCCGGTTGTCGCTGGTCACGTGACACATCCTGAGTGAAGCAGTGAGTGGGGGAGCTTGAGGAGCATTTGTCTTTTCCCTCCCTCTGGAGCACGGACGGTTTCCTTGTCGGTTGGGGGTTTGGATAAATCCTTCCTTTCTGTGTGGAAGCATTAGTAACATTGGCACACTGGGGCTGAAAAAGTTAATCTAATCATTCCACAGATTGAGGTCTCACTTTGTGCTAGACACAGAGGTAGGTGTTCGGATAATATGCGGAAAACGTGGAGACAGTAGGCTTCTAACTCCCTAACCTTTCCCTCTGGTGCATAAACCAATAAATGAACACATAAATAGTTGTAAACTGGCAAGTGCTGTGAAGAGAGAGTGAGAGTGTGTGTGTGTGTCTTTTTTTAAATTGGACGGTGAAGGAAGTCCTCAGAGGAGATAATATTTAAGACCTAAAGAATGACAGAAGGCGTGTAATGGTTCATGCCTGTAATTGGGAGGCCGAGGCGGGTGGATCGCTTGAGCCCAGGAGTTCAAGACCAGCCTGAGCAACATGGCAAAACGCCGTCTCTACAAAAAATACAAAAATTAGCTGCGTGTGGTGACGCCTGCCTGTGGTCTCAGATACTTAGGAGGCTGAGGCAGGAGGATCACCTGAGCTCGGGAGGTCGAGGCTGCAGTGAGCTGTGTTCATACCGCTGCACACTCCAGCCTGAGTAAAATAAGGGAGCCTTATATAAAAAAAAAAAAAAAAAGAATTACAGGAGAGTTAGCCCTGTGTAGAGTGAGGGACAGAAGAGTGACTTGAGCCAGTTTTATGTTTTGAGAAGCAAACTATTGCTCTTATGTAAATTTAAAGGGGATAGGAGTAGCAATGAGGAAATCAGATGGAAAGCTATAATAGTAGTTATGAGGAGAGATGATTTAGCCAAGGTGTTTGTGGTGGCAGTGAACTGGGAGGAAAATGGATGAATTTGAGATCTGTTTTGGAGTTAGCATCCACAGAGCTTGCTGGTGAACTTGGTATGTGAGGTTAGCAAGGAGAAGGCATCTGCAGTGACTGTGGTTTCTGCCTAAGCAACTGGATGGATGGTGGCACCATTTGCTTTGAGGAGGAGAATGGGAAGTAGGATGAAGAGCAAAGATTTGTGAATGAGATAATGTAAGTAAAGTAAAAGCCCAGTTCCTGAGCTTAGTAAGTATATGAATGAATGAATAAATGTTTAGATGTAGGTATGTCCTGGTCTTGGGCATTTAACATGTTGTCTTTCTAAGTCCTTATCTCTGGTCCTTTGCCCCAGCTAGTCTCTGTCATGGAAATGTCAGAAACCCAGGCTTCAGGAACCTCTGAACTTACAGGCTCCAGAGACCCACAAGGCTTCTCTAAAGACACTGACATGGGCCTTAAATCATGGCTGTGTCTGGAGACCTCTGCAGGCGAGGACTTCCACCCCTAGGCTTGTCATACAGGAAGGGACTACAATCTTAGTATGAATTTTAGTTCATTTTACTTTTTCAAATGAATGACATTGAGCACTTCGGAATGAGTATGAAGAGGTCAGATTAACAAGGGCAGTGTGTGGGTCATGGTCGGACCTCTGCTTGATGGGCTTTGGGAAGAAAGGGCCCTGCCTTCTAAAATGGCCAGGACCCTGTGGGAGCCACCCTTAGACCAGCTGCCCTTTTGGTTTACTAGTATTTGATGTGCAGTGGATGAGTGGGTAGCTAAGAAAGTCGGGTGAGGCTGGGCACGGTGGCTCATGCATGTAATCCCAGCACTTTGGGATCGCCTGAGGTCAGGAGTTCAAAAGCAGCCTGACTAACATGGTGAAACCCCATTTCTACTAAAAATACAAAAAATTAGCCAGATGTGTTGACACACGCCTGTAATCCCAGCTGCTTGGGAGGCTGAGGCAGGAGACTCGCTTGAACCCAGGAAGCGGAGGTTGTAGTGAGCTGAGATCGCACCATTGCACTCCAGCTTGGGCAACAAGAGCAAAACTCCGTCTGAAAAAAAAAAAAGTCTTGGGTGAAGCTGAAGGAGAAGTCTCTGGATGTGCTGGGCTCCCCAGGTCTGTTCTGGCCCCTCCATGGTGCATGAGGGTGAGTGAGCTTCTGAAGCAGGCAGCTCTGTGGTGTCCATTTCTCCTTAGCACATTCAGACTGAATGTGTCAGGACCCAGAACACATGATGTTTATTTTTTTCCATTTATGTTTCACTGCTCCCCCCACCTCCCCCAAAAGGAGAAGGCCAAGGACCTATAGATATTCCTTAACACACTCAGTGACACTTTTGCTCCCCTGACACATCTTTCTCATCTCCGCGCTGCCTCTCGCCTCTCAGCAGGTGGCCCATTGAGGCAGGAAGAGTTTGAGCCTGTCTGTCTGAACAGTGTTTCTGTTTTCTCTGCAGTTACATCCTTGCTGAGCCCCCCTCTGGCTACAGCTCTTGCTGTCAGATATGCTTCCAAGAAGACAGGTGGTAGCTCCAAAAACCTGGGTGGAAAGTCATCAGGCAGACGCCTAGGCATTAAGAAAATGGAAGGTGAGGACGTGCCTTGGCTTCCCCTTCCCAGCTGCACCTTGTCCTGGTGTTCCTTGGGAGAGCAGAAAAACCCTGAATGTGCCTGGCCCTGTTCTTCCTCACCATCATAATTGGCTCCAGATTAAAGGAACAGATGAGATCTGAGGAAGGGTCATCCGGTGGGTGGATGTGAGCCACAGCCATATGATTAGAGATAAGAGCTGCTGGGTGGCAGATCCTGCACTGTCTGTGTTGGACTGTCTGGGAGTTGTTTTTGGCCAGGGGCAAGCTTGGAGGTTGGTATGCAGCCTTTGGGCCATTGTGTTTTCTTGGTAGTTTGCTACGCTGCCACAATCACTGTGGGCTTCTCTTCTAGGACACTATGTTCGTGCTGGGAACATCCTTGGGACACAGCGCCATTTCCGCTGGCACCCAGGTGCCCATGTGAGTTGCCCTGTTGCTGCCCCCCTTTTTCTTTTTCGAGGATGACCTCTCCTTGCCCCTAAGCATAGTAATAACTGTTGCATGTATTGGATGCTTACCAAATTGCAAGCACTGTGCAGATTCCCATGCCTGCATTAATTTATTTCTTCCTTACCACATCCCTGTGAGGTGGGTATTGTCCCCATTTTACAGGTGAAATGCCAGAGACTTAGCAGGGGTGGGAGGAGCAAGTGGCTGCTGGTATTTGCACCAGGTCTGCCTAACTCCCAGATCTCTGCGTTTTGCCTTGGTATCGCGTTGGCCTGGTATTCTTGGTTCTCCTTTCTGACCCTCAGTTCTTGGAGGACAAGATACCTGGTGATTTAAAACAGTTTTTTAGTCTTGGGAAACTAATTTCAATTTATTAGTTTTTCATTATGTCTAAGAATTCTTCCTTTGCATAAACTTACTTGTAGAAGGTTGAAAGATAGCTTGAATTTAATGAAATAGAATTTGGTGTGCCAGAAATTAGGTCCATACCAGGTGGGGGTTTCAGTTTCAGCAAGTTGGCATCATTTTTATGGGGTAGGACAGTTCTTTGTTACAAAGACAGAATGATACTGAACTTTTCACGTTGTTTTAAATATGAGTTTCTTTTGTAAACAGTTTCCCCTCCCTTGTTCCTTTTTGGATAATATTAGTAGGTACAAAAAGGCTGATAGTAACCTGCATTTATTTCAGAGATGCTAATTTATATATGAATTGATTATATATGTAGTAGCTTTTTTTTAGAACTTAAGACATTAGATTTGTAGCTATGTCAACAACAATCAAAGCTAACATATTTTGAGCTAGACACTATTCTAAGCCCTTTATGATTGTTGACCATTAATCCTCAGACTGACCCTGTAAAGTAGTTAATATTATCCCCATTTGACAGATGAAAAAATAAAGGCACAGTGAAGTAACTTACCTAAGACCACACAGGAGTAAGTAGCAGTGCTTGGATTTGAACCAGGCATCCTGGCTCCAGAGCCCATCCTTTTAATCAGAGAGACAGACAATAGTGCTGGACTACCTGGGTAAAATTTGCTACATATCCAGCCTGAAGTTCTAAAGAAAAAGCTAAAAGATATAGTTAAAAACTGTATATACAATACAGTTTAACCTCTCTGCTTCATGTTTCTCATCTGAAAAATGATGTTGGAAATAATACCTCTTTCACAAGGTAAGGATTAAATGACTTCATTGCGTGGGTATTAGCTGATGCAATAGTATGATTATTAGCATATGCATTAACCATATATAGCTTTGGTCTGTTGGAGCCTAAACTTGATAGATCACTATCTAGATGAAAATTTACATCAAACTAGTGTTTTAATATGACAGTTCTAGTGTTTTTTAAGTCTAAATGAAGATTTAGGGCATCTTCCTGGGTCTTAGGATCTGTCCAGTGTGGCTTCTGACCAGCTGCATAGACATGGCTCCAGGTAATAGTCCCCCTGGGACTGAGCAGTGACCCGTGTTGGCTGTTGGATCTTTCTTTCCCTCCTTTGTTATGAGTCAGTAAAGAAGCAGAAGGTATGAAAGTGCCAGCCAGTGGAAAGGGAACCTGAGACGGAGCTCTCTGATCTCTCTCTTTGGCCCCAGGGCTTGACTCTGTGTGAGAAGTATGTCCCAAAACCCTGGGACAGACCACCTTGCTGACCAGCTGACCAGCTCTGTGTGTTGCAGGTGGGACTTGGGAAGAATAAATGTCTGTATGCCCTGGAAGAGGGGATAGTCCACTACACTAAGGATGTCTACGTGCCTCATCCCAGAAACACAGAGGCTGTGGATCTCATCACCAGGCTGCCCAAGGGTGCTGTGCTCTATAAGACTTTTGTCCACGTGTTTCCTACCAAGCCTGAGGGCACCTTCAAACTGGTAGCTATGCTTTGAAGTCCTGTTTGAGGTCATTGGACAGAGAATGGAGCCCAGGTGACAGGAGATGGTGATACCAGAAGTCAAGGATTGGGGCGATGACACGGCCTCCTGAGGAAGATGTCTGCTTGATGGTGACTCTGCAGGAGACTCTGAAGTGACTGCTGGGAAACCCTTTGGGAGACCTGACCTGGGGCCAAAAATAAAGTGAGCCAGAGTCATGAACGTATGCTATTCAGGGACACACCTGGATGGAACTGCCTGGTGATTTGTTGGTTCTTACCCGGGTTCTCTAGTGCACACCAGTGGGGAGCCTCGAAGCAGGAAAGCGCATATCTGAGTGAGGAAATGAGAAGGGGGCACTTTGCAGGAGGGGGCTTGCTTTGGCACTGTCCTCCAGAGGGGAAGGAGGGGAGCTTGTGCTTGAGGCTGTCATTGCTGCTTCCCCTCCTAGATCCCAGAAAAGACCAGGGGCTGGCCCTGGGAAGAGGGGTCGGGGCAGCCAGTAAAGGAGGCTACACAGTCGCGTTCTTCTCCTGTAGCCACATGCAAAGCGAGTTGGGGCTGCAACCCCAGAGATGGCCGCAGGGAAGACTCTGCCTCTCCAGGTCCCGGGCAGAGAGAGAGAGCTTGTGGGATGGCAGGAGATGCTTCTGAGAGGCTCGGTCAGGTCCCATCTGTCCTGGACTACCAAGGTCCTTCCGGTGGCAGGACAGAGTAGGTAACAAATGGCTTCTTCCCACTCACCTGAAGAGCTAGGCGTACCAAGCCCACGTTCTTTTCTAGTTCTTGGTTTATCTCAAACGGTAAGGAATCTGGCTTCAGGAATACTCGGTGGGGGCTTAGAGTGGTCTGGGGCCAGGCTTTCATTGTCATCCCTGCCAGGACCTTCAGAGGCTTGGCTTTGAGTGGAGGGGCCAGAAAGAAAATCTCATTTTTAGATGGTCATTCCTGGCTGCTGGAGGTAGGTGGTATTGGCCACAGCCCCAGAGAGGGGCTTGTGGGTCCAGTGGCTTTCTTTCAGGTACTCAACTTTGCCATGAAGGCAGTCACTCCAGGGATGGAGGTCAGAGAAGCCTCCCAGTTCTGGAGTTCTGTCTTGAACATGTCATCTTGTTTCCCCAGGACATGACCCTGAATTCCCCACCTCCTGCAGATCCTTGGCAGAGGAGACCTGGGATTTGTGGGGTTTACTTTGACACCCTGTGTGGGGACATCATGTACCAAGGTCCAGCTGGGGTAGTCTTTAGGCAGGGGAGATTGATGGGGGCTGTCTCCATAGGCTCAGTGCTCTCCCTTCCAGTCCCCTGGAGAAAGGGCAAGGGCAGGACAGAGGTGGTTGCTCCCTCCTACACTGTGGTGTTTCCCTGAGCAGGGCAGGTGGCTGCTTCCTGGGATGGCCAAGTAGAGCCACAGCTGGGCGCTGGTGCAGGCAGTGACCTTATGGCTTCCTCATAGCTTGGTGGCAGCTGGAGAGATGGGAGAGCAAAGGCATTAGCCACTTGCTTGCCCTCCCCGCATATATGCAACACCCTTTCTTCGGACTGTTGCTTTCTGCATCTCCTGGTGGATGCTGGAGATGTTGGCTCCATGGAAACCCCTCTGGTTAGGCCTTCCAGGGCTGGGGTCTGCACTGTCTACACAGAGGTGAACTGGAGCCTCCAGCCATATCCTTGGGCTCTCCACTAGCGGCCCTTTTCCTCACCCCACGGCCTCTAATTGGGTATTGTGTGTTAAAATGCAGTATGTGAAAAGCTCAGTTTCCCCAGGGCACTTCAGGGCTGAGAAGGCTGGACATTCACCTCTCCGCAGGCCCAGAGCCCGAAGCGCTGTGCAATCAGCTGGTGAATATGCTGCTGCCGGTCCTTCTTTCGAACACTCTCATAGCTGGGCAGGCGAGCTGGCTGCCACAGGGGCAGCTGGTGGCTCCTGGGCAGCCCCACGCAGAATACCTCACCCCCGTGGGAGTGGCCCTGTGACCAAGAAAAGTCAAGGGAGCCAGGGAGGCATGCACCAGTGTTACCCAGCTTCGGTCTGGATCCTCTTCCCCAGAGCAAGCTCAAGTTCCGGCGCACTACCCTCCTCCCTCTCCTCCAAGAAGCCTCTCCAGTCTTCATCTCCTGCATTCTTTTTAGTCTCCTCAACATTCTAGGTCACTTGCCTGGCTTCAGAACCCCAGCACACACTTCTTCCCCCATCCTGGGTGGCAGGCCCAGGGCTCCTCCCTCACCTGTATCCTCTGGAACTCTTGGCTCCTTTCCGCTGGCTGGACCTCAGTGTGGTGTCCCATGGTGCTGAAGTAGGGAGGTGGGCAGTCCTGGAATCATGAAGCACAACTCAGGGTGAAGCTCATGGTCAGTGTGCAAGACAGCAGATTCCAAACCCTTTTTTTCCCTCCATGCCCCTTTCTCCATCCCTTTAATCCTGTCCACCTGGGCCAAGGCACAAAGCCCAGACCCTGAGCATTTCTGAAATGCACTGGGGTGTAGAGGTTCCACTCCCTTCTGGCCACTAGCTCATTCTGTCACTGTCTCCTAGCCAGCTCTGATGACCTTTGGCGGGAGAGTCAGAGAAAACCTCTTCCTGTCCCTACCCCTCCTGCCTGGTGCCCAGAGTGGGGGATGGTGTCAGAGCCTGGGGGGCTACAGCTCAGAAGATTTTGTTTCCTGTCTCTACAGGATGCCATATGGCACCCTGTCCCTGGGGAGAGGACTGACAGTGCTGTGGTTGCCACTTACCCCCTCCCACAGAAGCCTCGGCTCTGCACTTTCCCTTGGGAGCTGGGAAAAGACCTTGTCTCATGGAGCAGCTCCTTGCACTGAGTCATGGTTAATAATGGTCAGGGAGGGGCCTGGATTTTATTAACCCTTTCCACACTGCTCCCCTGACTCAGAGGGAACCCAGGCTGGATGCTGCAGAGAAGGGATTCCAAAGGCCCTTTCCATACTGAATAATTGTTTCTCCTTGGCCAGAGCACAGGTGCCCTTTTGTCAGGATTTGGGTCGGGGGGTGGGGGGCACTCACATGTTGGCTGGGTCTCCTGAAGAAGTGGCAGGTGCAGAGGACCTGGCAGCACTGGGGGTCACGCTGGTGCAGCAGCAGCAGCAGGATAGCCATGATGAACACTGCAGATGAGGCTGCCCTCCCCCAAGAGGCACCGTCAGAGGGCAGCCCGGACCCAGCACACGTGGGCCCATCTCCTCACCAGATTGGAATTAGCTCCAGAAGCTGGTGTAGGAATGACCTGGCTGGGACTGATGCCAGCTTGACAAGCAAGGCAAACTGTGGTGCGGGCAGCTCCCTGTTTGCTATAGCATCAAGTCCTTGGGGCAGATTTGTGACAGGGAGCAGAGTAGCCCTGTCCCTTCCCTGTCTTCAGCCCAGGGGATGATGTGTGTAAGGGAACATTTACAGAGAGGTAAAGGGAGGGGATGGAGCAAATACCCTGAGAAACGGTGGATCCGAGGAGGCAGGAGAGGACCCAAGAGCCCAGCTCAGCAGCCCGTGGTGCCCAGCCCCTCTCATATCAAAGACTGTGGCATCATAGGACCTGGCACAGGGAAGGGACTGGACAGCCGTGCACAGCATATTTCTCAAGTCTTGGCTGGGGAGAGCTGTTGCTTGAGGTGACCCTGTAGATGAAGCTGGGCTTTGCCTACAGTGAGGGGCCAGGGGTGCCTCTGCCCCACCCCTAGGACTCGGAATGGCTTCAAGTACTCACCGGTGGCCACGACTATGGCTAGGAGGCTGTTGTCCATGGTGATTTCTGCACACGGAGAAGCAGTGACACGGGATGCCAAGAAAGGGCATTGGCCTTGAGGGCAGCCAGCAGGGCCACAGGGCTGACCCTCCCCAAGGTGCCACACCCCTCCCTGGGAACCCTGGTCCGGAGGAACTCCATTCAGGGCAGGGGCATCTGTGATCAGCTTTCCAGGCTCTCCTGCCTCTGAAGACCTGGCAGCTATAAGGGTCCTGCTCCAACCTGCTGAGCAGGAGTTGCGGGGAACAGGCCCTGCTTCTGCTGAACCTGACAGCCAGTGGGGCTCTCCAACTCACCCAGATCTCTGCACTTCTCAGTCTCAGATCCCTCCCAGCCCCACTGCCCACCTCCACTTCCCATTGGCCCAGGTGGCTGGGCTCTGGATGTCAATTGGCTGTCCTCTGGTCTTGGCTTCCACCTCTAACAGAACCTTGGTGTCCATGGTTGCCCTGGAAACCGGGTACGCCAGGCCACGAAACACAAAAGCTTCTCTGCCCAGGCTCTCCTCCTCCCTCCAAAGCAGTTATTGTGCAGCTCTGGGGGCCCAGCCTGCCTGCGCCCGTTCCCCGCCCCCACTCCATGTCCTGCCTGGCCCAAATCCTGATCTTGACCCGAGGGGCCCAGCCAGGAGAGGATTTCAAAGAAACATCAAAAAACCCAAACCTCCAGGGTGAGGTCACCCTACAGAAAGGTGGTGGGTAGAGAACACTGCCAGGAACTCAGACAGTGAAGCTGGGCTCCCACTCGCCTCAGTGACCTGAACAGGGGAGAGAATGGGAGAGGAGCGCCTCCACCCCCAAACCTGCCCTCTGAACCTGTCAGGAGGAGTCCTGGAGCCTGGTCCTGGGTCCTGCAGTGCTTCAAACTCAGTGGAGCCAAGACAGGCCTGCCAGAGCAGCGAGGGTGGGGCTACGCTCCCCTAGTTCTGCCTGCCTACTCGTTAGAGAGGCCTAGGAGCTTTAAAAGCATACCATAGTGGGTTGCCACCTGAGACCCATTAAATCAGAATCCTCTTTCAGGATTGTGACTCACTGAGTTGAATGTAAACTCAAAATGTTTACAGCAGGTGACAATAATGGCAAATAAGACCTGCTCTAATATGATGGAGAAGGACGAGGAAGCAGCAAGTGCATGTCTTACCTAAGGTTTTTTACACTTGATCTTAGACAAAAGGCTGAGAAGTGATCTACATAAGGTTTTTTTTTTTTTTTTTTAAATGGTACTTTGAGGCCAGGTTTAGTGGCTGATGCCTGTAATCCCAACGCTTTGGAGGTTGGAGTGGGAGGATTGCTTGAGGCCAGGAGTTTGAGACCAGCCTGGGCAACGTGGAGAGACCCCTGGTTCTACAAAAAAAAAAAAAAAAAAAAAAAAAAAAAAAAAAAAAAAAGGCCAGGCACGGTGGCGCACACCTGTGGTCTTAGCTACTTAGGAGGATCGCTTGAGCCAGGAGGTCAAGGCTGCAGTGAGCTATGATCTTGATTGTGGCTGGACAACAGAGCCAGACCCTATCTCTAAAACAAAAAGTGATCATAATGCTTTGAAAACTGTTGTTCTGGCCTAACACAGCACAGCCACAGCCCAGGTTAAACCCACAGGCTAGTTTGTGAGCTCTTGGGCAACAGAGTCTAAATGTTCTACTATTTACTGCCTGTGCCTAATATGCTAAACCTAGTTGTTAATTTTTCTCTTTCCTGGCCTGAGAGTTTATATTGAGAAACAAAAACCCCAACGTTCTAGAGAACCAGGGTATAGCTTCAGATGTTCACTAACATAGGAGCCAGAAAAAATGAATCATCTTAGCCTCTGAACCCAAGCACCCTTTCCTTCGAATTCTTGCCATTAACTCCTTCCTACTTACCTGCTCAGCCAGGTTCTTATGTGAGCAGGAGAGTGTGGTGACTGAGTGGCTCTGGAGGCTTCCTGCCTCTTTCTGAAGCCTGCTGCCACCATCTAACAGTTAGCTGTGACTTTGGGCTCATCATTTCACAGCTCTAAGCCTCAGTTTTTTGATCTGCTAAATGACAATAATAAAAATGCCTCCCTCCGAGAGTTGTAAGGTTGAGATACTGCAGGCGTGGTCAGCACCATGGCAGCTGACAAAAACCCCAATGCTGTTATCAGTTGTCAGGAGTGCCCCCTCCTGGCAACTAGGAGAACTTGACATGTGGCAGCCTGGGCAGGAATTTGTTCCCCAAGCTGAGCTGAGGTCAGGGTGGCTGACTGATTGATAGGGTGACTTTAGAGGTCTAGAAACCTTCACCCTTGCTCCCACATCAAGTAAGGTGTGAAGGACTGATACCGAGCCCTGGCTGACAATGGTAGGAGAGTGGGAGGGGCAGAGGAGGCTTGGGAAAGGGAGGGAGGATGGACAACCCTTTTCCACATGGGTCCTAGGACAGTGACCAGGGACCTAGGCTGCTGCTGCTCCTGCCCCTAAAGGAAAAAGCTCCAATCATAACCACCAGGCCATGGCTGGATTGCCTCTGTTGAAGGTGCCCCCTGTGGCAGGGCCGGGCTTCTAGGATAGGCCCTGGTAACGTCAGGGACAAAGAAGCCAGCATTTGCTGCAGCCTGGCCCAGTGGTGGGGGTGGGAGTGCTGGGTCGGGGCTCTCAAACTAAGCTCAAGTCCTGCTAGTCCCCTAGCCTGCTGGGTGGCAATGAGGAAGTCTTCAAGCCTCTCTGAGCCTGTTTATGCCTCAGAAAAAGAACTGGATTTGATTTTTTTTTTTTTAAACACAGGATCTCACTGTGTCACCCAGGCTGGAGTGCAGTGGTGCAAGCTTGGCTCACTGCAGCGTCAACCTCCTGAGTAGCTGGGACTACAGGTTTGCGCCACCACACCTGGCTAATTAAAACAAATTTTTTTTTGTAGAAATGAGGTCTGACTATGTTGCCCAGGATGGTCCCAAACTCCTGGCCTTAAGCAATCTTCCTGCCTCAGCCTCCCAGTTTGGGATTACAGGCGTGAGACCCTGCACCCAGGCTAGATGGGTTCTTGAGTCCCTTTTAGGTGGAGGATTCTAAACTCTTCTCAGTCTGGGGGAATGAGATCTTCACCTTCTCAAGGCTACCAAAGTACCAGCTAAGACTTCTAGAGAAGGCCCAATGAATGGTGATAGCTTCCCAACACCCAGGAGGAAAAACACAGAGCCCAGAGTAGAGAGATAGAGATATATTTCTTCTGTTGCATATTTCAGAATTCACGCTGAGCTTCAGGCACAATGCTACTCCAGGTTCTTCTGAGAGCCTCAACAAAGTCTTCTTCCCACGCTGCCTGTGCGACCTCACCCTTCCAGCGTGCACCTGGGAAATTCTGCATTGGTCTCAGTGGGCTCTGATGCTCTGCCTTTTCCATCCAAGGGCAGGGTATGCTGGAAAGCCCTGGAGCCAGCCCCACCCCCCTCCAGGGTCCCCTGGCTACAAGAGAGCTGTCCTGCTAGAGCCAGCTCTGCAGTGCCCCCCAAATCACCTGTTCTTCGGGGCTCAGAGCCTGGCAGGGCACCTGCACCCCTGCGGAGACTCAGCCACGAGCACCACAGGCCCAGGCTGGGGGACGAGGCCCTGGAGAGCGAGGGAGGCCCAGCCTCATCCAGAACAGGAGGTGGGCTCAGCAGGCCCCTGGTCCCCACAGACATGGCCCTCTTCCTGGGGTTGCTCCGAGCCCTATTGCACATCTTCTGTTCCAGTTTCTCCCCCTACCACCCACGTTCCTTTTTAAATTAAAAAAAATACAAACTAGAGAGGAAGGTGAGGAAGAGCTGGGTGTGGAATGCTGCTGGCGCCCTTCTCATGTTCCCGCCAGCCCTCTGATCCCCAGCAAAGACATCAGCAGTAGTTTATACTGTGTCCGCCTTCCCTGCCGTCTGCGTGGGTTCTCCATGGCTGAAATGGGTGTGCGGCCTGGGCCTCTGGTTCTTGCCTGTGGGAGGGGACAGCCCTCCACTGTCTGTAAGGTGCAACTTCCCGGGTCCTCCACGGGTGCTGGCTGGGGCCCTGCTACCTGAGTCGCCCGTCTGCTTTGACAGGCCCCAGCTCTGATTTGGGGTCGGGGGACAGAGAGCTCCAGCTGGTCAGTCTGCAGGGCTCCAGGGAGGGGCAGGCAGAGGGGCCTATGGCACACAGTCCAGCCACGGACCAGAAGCTGCTCAGTTCCCCATCTGTCCAGGCCTCAAGTGCAGGGCCTGTGAGCTGTGTGTGCTGCCGGGCGGCCTCCTCCGCAAGCTCTGGCTGAGGCAGGTTCAGGATGCTACTCAGGCCCTGGAAACTCTGCTCCATGTACTCGTTGTGGGGTGGCCCCGCGTGCAGCCAGCTGGCATCATCTGGGGGTGCAGAGCAGGCAGTAAGTACATCCCACCTGACAGACTCCATGGAGGCCAGACCTGGGAGTTGGGTGTGGGTACCCCAGTTCCTGTCACAGCCTTACTGCTGAGTCACAGCTTGCTGAGTGACCTTGGGCTAATCCAAGGGACTTTCTGTGCCTGTAAAACTGAGTTTATAAAATCAAGGCAGTAAGCGCTAGCCTCCCAGCTGTAGGATACAGTAAAGCAGTGGGTTCAAGGCACTTCAGAAAAGCAGGGAACAGTCTGGCTTGTGTCCCACACCCTTTCTTGACCATGATCGGTGGCTCCTGGAGCCCTCAGAAGCCTGTACTCAGGCCCTTCAGTCCTTCATGCACAGACACTGGCCAGCTTCATCCCCTCGGCTTAGAGCACCTTCTCTGATTTTGTCCTTGAGGCGCAGCCCGTCCCCACCTGCTGTGCATTGTCACCATTCTTCTCTTGAGTGGGAGGTCCAGGTGTGCAGGGGACACAGCTTGCCTGCCCTGGATCTGCTGCAGCCCCACCAGCACCCCCTCCTCCTCTAGGGCACCCCTCCTCTTACTCACTTCTTGTGATAGGATTGGTGGGGGAAGGGGACACCTACCAATTATCACCTCCTGCATACCAGCCACTTTCCCTCCAGAGGCTCATCCCTCTCACCCCCCAGGGGAGTTGCTTATACAAGGCCCTCCCTTGCAGGAAATTTGCCCAGCCTGTGTCTCTGTTCAGAGCCTGCTCCCTTAGCCTCAGCCAAGTGGGCAGAGAGCCACATGACCCTGCCCACCTGACCAGACAGTGGACTGGGATGGCCAATCAGATTTGCTGTCTCAAGAATGTAGAACCTGGGGACTAAAAGTCCCTGGTCAGTGTCTGTTGCACTCAGAGGCCATGGACGGGGAGCCAGAGCCTGAGACAATGCACAGAGACAGGACAGGATGAGGAACAAGATGGCCCCAGAGAGATGGAGAACGTGCCTCTGGTTCACAGTGAGGCCTGAGACATTTCCTAGGCTCTGTGAAGGAGAGCGCTGCATTCTTCCAATCTTCTTCGCTTTTTAACTCAAGCTAGGTTGAGTGGATTTGTGTTGCATGCACCAGGAGGTCCCTGATAGGTCTACTGTTCCTGGTTCACGTGCTAAGACTGAGGCCCAGGAAGGCCAGGTAACTTCCAAGGACAAAAGGCCAATGAAACCATCAGAGTTCTGTTCCACCGCAAGTCTGCCTGACTACAAAGCTCCCCTTTCCACCGCACTGCAGCACAGGACCCTGCATACTACAGGGAAGATCAACGCCCCAACCCTTCCAGGCTTCCCGTACTCGAGGGATGAGAGTCAGCTCTGATAGCTGGCTTCTCAGGGTCACCTCTCTGGCAAGTCCTATTCTGTCTGGCTTCTGGGCCTCATTTGAGAACTGCACCCTTACCTTTCCTGAGAGGTAGTTTGCGGTTGAAGGTCAAGGGCAGCACAAGGAAGCGGGTCTCACCCAGCGGTTCCCAGAACTGAAGGAGTCGAACAGTCCAGGGCCCTGGCCGCAGGGGCCGGCTCAGTGGGGGCTTGTATTGTGTGACCTCGGTCTCCGTATCTACTGTGATGTCGTAAGATGTGGCCACCACGTAGGTTGGGTCGATCCAGACCACTGTGGCTGTGAGGTTGGGGCCCCGGGCCCAGCGCTGCATGGCCACGGGCTCGTCCAGCGGCCCCAGTAACCCCCCAAAGTTCCGGAAAAGACGCTCTTTGGGGTCCCAGTCAGTGCCAACCTGTAGAGAGAGAGGCAGCTGGGCAGGAGTGTGGGAGAAAGGTCCTTCTCCCTCCTCTGAGGCCGCTTCTCTGTGTAATCTCAGGCCAGTCACTGTCTCTTTCTGGGCCTCAGTTTCCCCATCTGCAAAATGAAGGGGTCAGACTAGGAGATCTTCTATCTCTCCCAGCTCTGAGATTCGTTCTAGGCTTCCATTCTGACAGCTAGGCAGTGGAGGTCAGTCCTCCTTATTGGGGACAATATGGCAGGGATGAGGTTCAAAGCCCTGCCCAGAGACCATTCCCACATGAAGCCAAAGCCTCTAAAAAAGAGACCATGAGGAGCCACTCAGAAGCTTAGTTTCACAGCCTAACTCGAATGTCCATGCCCCTCTAGGAGAAATCTCTGTAGTCTGGAAGACTGGGCTTGTGTCGTAGTAGAACTGAAAATTCCTTCCCTGCTCCCTTCATGCCCTCTGCATGCCCCAACCAGGAGGCGCTCCTCAGTGTGCACAGGTGGGGGAGTGACATGGGGTATCTATATGGGGGCACCACCATGGCTGCCATTACTGGGAAAAGAACCGTACCCCTCCCTTGGTGTCTGTCCCTCTCTTCCCACTACCCCGAGTGTTGCTGGGGGTTGGGAGAAAGCAAGGGGGGGACCTGTCCCACCTCCAGACTCTGGAGCCGGCTGGCCTGGTCACTGCGCCCCAACAGCTTCAGCGACCCCTGGGGCATCAGCCACATCTCAAGCGTCTCTGCCGACCCCTGGGCTGAGGGCTGCACCACCTGCGTCACCAGGTAGCCCTGGAAATGGTCGTCATAGAAATACAGGTGCACGCTGGACGGCAAGCCCCGGGGCTCAAACCTAAGGTGCCAGCAGGAAGAAAGGGAGATGCCATCAGCATACCTGACTTGGCCTGGAGTCCCAGGGAAGGGGTCCTGGGGAGTCCCATCCCCAGGTACTTCCTTTCCCAGATCTCACACGTGGGTGCTGTAGCACCTACATGCCTGGCTCTTGCCTTCTTTTTGCCATTTGCATTTTTCCCTGTCTCAGACTGGGGCCTTGTTGTGGGCAGGGGACGTCACTCGCTGGTTGGCCTCCCCTTAGGGCACTGCACCCCGAGGGCCTGCTGTATGTCAGAAGGGGGACTCACCTGCAGAGAGGGGTAGCCAGTGGGGGCGCAGCAGTGGCGGCATGGCGCAGGCTGAGGCGGGCAAAGGCTGTGTAAGCGGTGAGCATGACATCACTGAGCCCGCTGGGGCCGTCGGCCGCGTCGTAGGTATTCTCCCAGTAGGCTTTGAGGGCTGGTGTGCCGGGCGGGTAGCTGCCGTACAGGTGGAAGTCCAGGATTTCCAGTACCTCCTGGTTCACAGTCGACTCGAACTTCCGGGCAAAGAAGGTGGGTCTGGAGACTTGCTGGAGCGGGAGAGGCAAGGCGGGTGAAGGGCTCTGGAGGCCCCAGAGGGCATGGCGGGGCTGGCCCCTCAGCACTGCCTAGGGCTCAGCCTCCTGCGGCTTTTCCTGTTTCTGCTGTAGCCCCAGACCGCTGAGGGCTGCTCCAGGCCGAGGCCCCCAGATTCTCTGACTGGCCCACCCTGCCATTCTGTGGAAAGCCGGTGGCCAGGGGAAGACCTAGCAAGGGGCAGCCGTGGGGCTACGGGCAAGCACCTGAAGCCGGAGGAAGTCCTGCGGCTTGAAGTCGTTGGGGGAGCAGCCGCACCAGTCCACGATGTGCTTGTACTGGCACTTGCAGCCCAGCTTGCGGTTCCAGTTGGTGACCCGCAGGTTGTTGTCCACCAGGGTCTCACAGGCCAGGCTGTTCTCCAGCACGGTGTGGAAGAACGACTGCAGGCAGCAAGGGAGGGTGTAAGGTGAGCTGCAGGCGGCCCAGCCCACGCCCTCCCCGGCCCCCATGCCTGTGGGGCCACCCACCTCAGCTGGGAGCAGTGTGTATGTGTAGAACTGGCGTAGCTGGGCCACAAGCGGGTCATCTGTGTACACCACATACTCTACAAAGCTGCGCGTCAGCACGAACCAGTCAGAACCGCCATCCACCACGATGCCCGCCGGGATCTGCCGCTCGCCCAGGCGCCACATGTGCGAGTCGCACTCATGGAAAAGCCGGTCCAGGCCCTGTTTCTTGATGAACCTGTGGGGGGCAGAGAAGCCACGGCTGGGGATGCTGCAGGGTGGGGTCCAAGCTCTTTCACTGCCTAGCAGCCAACACTACTCAACCTGTGATTGGTGTGGAGGCTTTGAAACCCAGGGCTGGGGCCACCGAGCCCGGCTGTGTGGGAGGGGTTGGGACAAGACACTGGGGCCAGGGACTCCTTCTCCACCCTCTCACCTGGAGTTGTCCCGGCCATGTGACTTGAGGAAATTCTTGTCCCGGTTCTTGGATAGGAATGCCACCAGCTCCTCATTGGTCCTGGTGAAGGAATGGGTGGCAGCCAGCCATGTAAGATAGCTGCTCAGTGCCCTGGGCTTTCTTCTCACCCTGAGAGCTGTCTGGCCATGTGCCCTACCCTTGGCTGATGCTCTGGGGTGGTGAGCACCACAGGCCCCTGAGGAAGACCACCCCATCCTTCCTCTGCCCCTTGCTCTCTGACCCAGCACACCAGGTACAGACCTCTGCCTCCTCCTCCCCTCCATTGCCTATCACGCTCAATTCTCAGATCATCTTACACCAACCCCTCCCCTAAAACATGGCTGGGGCCCTGGGGCCCATCTCTGAGTAGGGCAGATCCCAGAGTGAGGCTTGGGGGCAAAGGTCCACTAGAGCCCTCCAACCCCAGGTACCCAGACAGGGGTCCCCTCCCCTCCAGAGGACTCCGAGCCCAATCCCCACACCTGGTTGGGTAGTCGGTGGCACTGAGGTTGATGAAGAAGTCCCAGGCCCAGCCAGGCACCTCTAGCAGGTCCCGCATGCTCCGCAGGTACATCCTCAGGAGGCTGGCCCCGCCCCAGATGGTGACCATGCGCCAGGGTGTCACCCGCACATTATCATAGCGCTGGGCCAGCTCCGCCACCTCCCGGTGCAGGTAGTTGGAACGCTGGTGGGGAGGAGACACTTAGCCGGCCCCTAGCATTATCGCCACCCCCAATACCACCCCAGGACAGAGTGCAAAGGACACAAGACGGGGAAAGCACAAGGCAGGGCTCCAGCCCCTAAGCGGCTGAGCCAGCTTGTGCGGCTGCCCCCTTTCCAGGCCTCAGTTTCCCTCTCTAGGCTACCTGTGCCAGGTCAGAGACTCTATCTGTCTGCAACCTTCTGTCTCTGCTCTGCTCACCCCAGACCCCCTTGGCCTCTCCCTACCACAGTACCTTGTCCACATGGATGTAAAAGAAGTGCTGCTCGTGATAGACGGCCTTAAGGAGACGCTTCAGCTGGCGGATGGCGCGGCCATGAACCACCAGCATGTAAGCAATTCGCACTGGGGGGCCAGCCACGGGCTGCTGGGCCCGGCTCTCATCCCACTGGATGCCTGGGCTCATCTTCCCTGAGAGTGGAGAACAGGCGTTGGCAAGGCCCACCCTAGGTCACAGGGCGGAGGTGAGATGGGAAGAGGGGCTGCCTGTCTTCCAAAGAAGCCTAGACTTGGAGCCCCATGCTCCTGGGTCCCCACTCTGCCTCTGCTACTTAGTAAATGCACCAGGCAAAGACTTAGGCTGGGAGGGAGGCTCCCCCTAGCTCTTTCTTCCTCTGAGAGATGGGGGTGAGGATCTGGGCCATGCCACCTCCCTGCCCCGGCCTGGGAAGGGCTGGAGCACCCCCGTCCCTCACCAGTCAGCTGACAGTGCCGGGGCACAGCCTTGGGCATGAGGCTCCCAGCCTGGTGCAGGCACACCACATTGGCGATCTCCTGCTGGCACTGCTTGGTGCTGGCCCGGGCCAGTGCAGACAGCGCATCCTTGCCCACGATCTCGCACTTTGGGGTGAAGCCGTTGTCCGTGGGCTGGGGAGCACCCTCCACGCTCCCTGTATCTCCATGTGGTGGGAAGCCGGCTGCCCCTACTAGCGCCTCCCCGGCTGCTGCCCCGCTCAGGTTCTGGCGGCCTGGGGCCTCCGGGGGTGGGGCAGGTGGGACCCGGCGGCTGGCTCTCTGCCGGCTGGTTACTGCCCGTACCACCTTGGCCACGGGCACTCCTGGGCTCTCAGCACGGCCCCGCCAGCGTCCATGCCTTCTGCCTGCGCTGCCCCGTCGCCCTGCTGAACTGTCTGTGTCCTTGGAACCCTCGCCAGGGTCCAGTGGCCGTGGCTTCCTCTGCCTTCCTTTCTGTAAGAGATATACAGGCATGTCACTGGGGCAGCCTCTCACCTCCTCCTGCTCCTTGACCTCCATCTTGGCTGGGAGCAACCTCAGACTTAAGATACTCCTGCCCACCTTTTACCCAGAGAAGCACTTTTCACCTAAGGACTCAATCAGCACCACCAAGGGGGCGCCTCCCTGGCCAGCCGCTGAGGGATCACTGGTCCTCCCACCATCATACCAACACCCCCGTCCCCACTGGTTCTCAGATCACACGGCGCTGTGCTTGATTTTCTGCTCTGGACTCAGATACCACTTTCTTTTTCAGCAGATGTTAAAATAAATATCCACATGTGTCCCAAGGAAAGGGTACAAAGACCCCACTGAGGGCACAAGTGTCCACCTAAGACCCAGCACTCCCACCAAGGGCTGAGAGGAGACAGTGGTCTTTAGAAGACTCTGACTTCCAGATGAATCCAAAGCATTTCCATGTGGGAAGACTGGGCCCACCACACAGTGAAGGAGGAGTGCCCGTGGGGATGAATGGAGGTAAAGCCTGAGACCCCAATACTGCTTGGGTCCTCTAGGAAGCAGATTGGGACAAAGTGAGAGTACACGAGGGTCACTGCAGGTACCCCTGTGAGCGACGGGGCAGGAGACAGCAGGAAAAGGCTCTGGACCACAAAGGAGACGGCCTAGCAAGGAGAGGGGCGCGAAGAGCTTCTGCCTCCAGCATAGCCTCCAGCAGTCCTGGCTGGCTCCCGGGAAAACTCCTGCACACATACTGCCTGGGCTGGTGAGCCCTGAGCCACCTCCACTCAGTCCCTGGCTGGAAAGCTGAGGCAGGGCCTGGAGGCGCCTGCAGCTGGAGGCTGTCACCTCACCGCATGTGCAGTAGGTTCTTCCTCGAAGGGATCCCTGCACTGGGGCACCCCTATCACTGCTGCACACCTGCTTCCTGGCTCCGAGTGCTCTGGCACCTGCTGCTTCTCCTCAAATCCAGGCCCTTCCCTAGATGGTCTGGTGGTGATGGAACAGCTTATCTACCCTCCTCCTCCCGTGTTCCCCCATCCTACCTACCCTCCTGACCAAATCCCATCCATCTTTTCAGATCCAGCTCCAAGGCCCGTGGCATGCACCCATTCCATTGGCCCTGCAGTGGGATAGGCTGAGCTCCAAGGCCCTGGATGTTCCTCTAGCGGTGAACTCCTTGATGAGAGACATGTCAGCTCCATCTCCCCAGGGCCCAGCAGAGCAGCTGGCACACAGGGACACCTAGCTGGTGTCTGGCGGATGAGATGTAGAAAGGACAGAGGAATAGAGGCTACCGTGTGAACGCTCTGGAGTCTCCAGGGCTCTGGGCCCAGCTCTGCCAATTCACCAGCTATTGCCTAACTTCTCTGAGTGTGTTCCCTCAGCTATAAGGAGGAGTAACAAATGAGATCAAACATGAGACACTGCAGCTGGGAGAGCCGTCACCAGTCCCATAAACCCTCTCCCACCGGCCTTCTCCTCCATGCTCACAAGCTCTCCAGGACTACGTCCTCTTCTTTCTTTCTTTTTTTTTTTTTGAGACAAATTTTCACTCCTGTTGCCCAGGCTGGAGTACAATTGAACAATTTCAGCTCACTGCAACCTCCGCCTCCCGGGTTCAAGCGATCCTCCTGCCTCAGCCTCCCGAGTAGCTGGGATTACAGGCTCCCACTACCATGCCCAGCTAATTTTTGTATTTTTAGTAGAGATAAGGTTTCACCATGTTGTCCATGCTGGTCTCGAACTCCTGACCTCAAGTGATCTGCCTGCCTTGGCCTCCCAAAGTGCTGGGATTACAGGTGTGAGCCACTGCGCCTGGCCAGGAGTCATCTCTGACTCTTTCCCTCATACCCCACATCCACTCCATCAGTAAATCCTGTCGAGGCCACCTTCAGAATACATCTGGAATCCAATCCCTTCTCAACACCTCCTTCACCATCCTTGCCTAGATTCCCTGGTCTTCCAGCTCCTACTCTTGTTCCCCTAGATTCTTTTCTCATCACAGCAGCTGGTGTTTCTGTTACAACTCTTAAAGCCCCATTTCACCACTCCCCTGCTCCAAACCTCCAGTGGCTTCCTCGCTTAAGATAAAAACCAAAGCCCTTACAGGAGGCTACAGAGGCTCCTGAGCTGTCTGGCTGCCCCTTCTCCACCCAGGCCTCTCTGACCTCATCTGGAAATTTGTTATGCTCATTCTCCTGCAGCCACAGTGGCCTTCTCCACGCCCCCTCATCCTCCTGGCACTCCTGGGTCCAGCCCTTGCATCCACTATCCCCTGTGCCTGGCATACCCTCCCCCAGACGGCCCCACAGCTCACTCCCTGCCTCCTCAATTCTTTGTGCAGATGGCATCTTCTCAGTAGGGCCACCCCGACCACTGGATTTACAGAGCCAGCCCACCCTCCTCCTCTGCTGTCTTTTTCCCAGAGCACAGTATTTCCTCTCATCCTACCATTTATTTACATTGTGTTTTTATGTGTCTTTCTCCTCAGAAGATTGTAAGTTCCCCAAGGGCAGGGCTTTTTGCTGTTTTGTTCACTGACATAGTCCTAGCACCTAGAAGAGTGTCTGGCTATGGTATACACTCAGTAAATGTTTTTTGAGAGTCTAGCTCTGTTGCCCAGGCTGGAGTGCAGTGGTGTGATCTCAGCTCACTGCAGCTCCTGCCTCCTGGGTTCAAGCAATTTTCGTGCCTCAGCCTCCCAGGAGCTGGGATTACAGGCGCACAGCATCATGCCCAGCTAATTTTTTGTATTTTTACTAGACAGCATTTCACCATGTTGGCCACGCTGGTCTTGAACTCCTGACCTCAAGTGATTCACCAACCTTGGCCTCCCAAAGTGCTGGGATTACAGGCCTAAGCCACTATGCCCAGCCTTTGTTTTTGTTGAATGAATGAATGAATGCAAAGCTTTTGCCATAGGCACAGCATTCAATAAATGCTGCCATCTTTTTTTTTTTTTTTTTTTGAGATGGAGTCTCGCTGTCGCCCAGGCTGGAGTGCAGTGGCATGATCTCAGCTCACTGCAACATTCGCCTCCCAGGTTTAAGTGATTCTTGTGCCTCAGCCTCCCAAGTAGCTGGGATTACAGGCATGTGCCACCATGCCCGGCTACTTTTTATATTTTTATTAAAGACCAGGTTTCACCATGTTGGCTAGGCTGGTCTTGAACTCCTGACCTCAAGTTATCTGCCCACCTTGGCCTCCCAAAGTGCTGGGATTACAGGTGTGAGCCACCACACCTGGCCTAATGCTGCCATCTTTATCATTATGTTTACTCAGATGAGATGAAGAAACAGTCAAACGTGAAGTCAAGAGAGGCCCAAGATCCTCGACATCTTGTACTTGGCTGGGTTGGGTTCTCTTTGCTCCTCACCTACCCAGGACTTCCCCTGATTCCTGCACATGCTGTTTGAGCATATCAGGAACCTCATGCTGTCAGGCTGACAGCCACCTTCAGGCCAGGGCCCCATCCCTACACCCATGCCCTCTGTGCCCAGCATCCAGCCAGCCTTTTGATCTTTTTATTTTATTTATTTCAATAAAGATGTGGTCTCGCTATGTTGTCCAAGCTGGTCTCAAACTCCTGGGCTCAAGTGCTTCTCCCACCTTGGCCTCCCAAAGTGCTGGGATTACAGATGTAAGCCACAGTACCTGGTTGCCCTCTGATCTCTTAAAGGTGGCCAGTGGGAGCTGGGGGCGGCCATCCCCATCTAAGAACAGATGCCTGCAAGAGGAGGCAGCAGACCCTATTCTGCACCCACACTGGGGAGGGCACCCCAGGTTGGGGAACCCCTAAGAAAACTGAATGCAGCCCCACTGAACTGTGTGCATCAGCCTGGTGACATCTGAGCTGGCCACATGGCAAGCAGACAGACATTCCCAAGCTTAGGTGGGTAGAGATGGCAGAGAGCTGTGGGCTCTCCGGGTGGAAGCCAGTATCAGTGAGTCAGGAAGCTGGTCAGGAAGGTAGGGCATGAGGCACGGGGCCAGGTTGGCTGTGGTGGGGGCTGGGATGTGGAAGGAGACGAGCATGTTGGTCCCTGCACCGCAGTGGAAGCTGGCTGACCCTCAGAAGGACAATCCCAGAAGAGGCTGGGGGATGAGGAGGCAGCAGTGAGGGATCAGAGAGGCCCTGGTGGGCAGCCAGCCCCCACCTCTGTCCCTTCCAGGCACGTCCAAGGAGCACTACCACAGCCCCAGCCTTGAGCCCCTCACAGGCCGCCCCCAGCAGCCCCTGAAGTCGGGAGCCCTTCTGATGACTGAGGGTGGGGAATGGTCCTCTGACCTCCCGCCTAGATACATTCTGGCCTCAGAGACTCCTCCCTGTCCTCCAAGGAGGCAATTAAAATCCTCTGCTTCCTGGCTCTGTAGCTCCACCTGGGAATCCTTTGAAATGCTCCCCCTATACCCCACCTCCTTTGACTTCTTAGGCTGCATTTAAAACAAGTGGTGAGATGGTGTTTGTGAAAGCTTTGGAAACTATCGAGCGGCTCCTTGGAGGTTAGTGACCATCCCTGGTATCCACTCTCAGCCTCTCAATAGATGGGCAGAGTGCACATCTTAAATGCACACTGAATCCTGTGCTGCTTAGACCCCTTCAGTGCTCTCCTGCTGCACTTACAATAAAACCCTTGCCCCTTACTGTGGTCCTTTCAGCCATGCAGGATGGAACCTGCTTCCAGGGAAAGCACCACACCCTCCTGACCATTCCTCAAGGGTGCCCAGCTAAGCCCATCCTCCTCAGGGCCTTCTGCCCAAACTCTCGCCCACCTCTTCCTGTGAGAAGCCTTTCCTGACCCCCGATCTAACCCAACCCCTTCGTCATTTGATTGAGTTCCTTTTCATTGTCTCTCCCTGTAGATTACCCACCCAAGAGGGTAGAGACCTCATCTATTTTATTTTTTTATCCCCAGTATTAGCACAGTATCTAGTACTAAGTAGGACTTTATACCTATTTGTTGAATGAATGACTGAATGAATGAATTGTATTCCCAATGCACAGTGCTGAGATAATAAGAGTTATTTACCGACAGCTTAGTATATGCCAGGAACTCCTGCAAGTGCTTCACAGACATCATTTTCACTTCATCTTTATAATCACCCAACACGAGAGGTACCGTTAATATCCCCATCTTGGGGAGGGATACTGATGAGGATAAGGGAGGAGGTGAAGTGATTTGCTGGTGGGCTCCTCAGGGGCAGAGCTGGAAGAGAGTGGTGAAGTGGGTGGTCCAGCTTCAGCACTCACTTTCCCAAGCACCCCGTTCTGCTGCCTGGCAACCCCAGAGTCAGGTCAGGGAGCTGCTGAGGGGTCCAAGCAGCAATGAGTGCCTGGACCGCACAAGCTTTTTCAAACATTCCGGTCCAGGTTTCTCCTATTCATTCAGCCAGGAAGCTGGAGGAGGTGGTGGGAGGAATGGGGGCAGTGTCCCAGAGTGGTCACATATTCCAGGGTCAGAGGGCTCCCTACTGCCTTCTCAGCCCATTCCATCTTGGAATGTCCCATCTGCCCAGAGTCTTCTTACACTGGGCTTGGAACACTCTCCTCTTCGCCCTACTTGTAGGTCCACACAGGAGCTAAATCCCCGAGGATGTCACAGAGCCAGCTGCCCCCTGCCCCCACCTCCTTTTGGAGTTATGGTCTCATGTGACTCTGTTCCAGCCCCCTCACCATCCCACCCTCTGGGTTCTCCCAAAAAAAAGGGCAAGGGCAGTTCTTCTGTCTTCACAACAGCCCTTCCAGACTGGTGAGACGTGGTAAGGGGTCGTGGGTATCAGGGCTCTCTTGGCCTTCACCCTCTCCCCAAGGACAGCAGCAGGCAGAGCCTCTGACCCTGAGCCCTGGAGGCAGAAGAACAGGGCGCTGGGGGTAGGGAGGCCCTGACTCTGGGCCACAGCTTAGGGCTGTCCTCTCCACCTCTGCAGCATGAACCCAGACCCACTGGACCCTTCCCCACCACCCCGCTGGGGTGTCTGAGCCTCCAGCTGTAACCACATCAGCCAACAGGGAGAAAGACCCTTGAGGCATGGACCTGGGGGCTGGGTCGGCTGTTGCCCCTACTCTAAGACCTGGGACTCTGCTGCTGTCCCATTCCCTTAGAGCCAGAGGGCCCCTCCCTAATTTCCTAAGGTCCTGAGGCCAACTCACTAGCTCACTTCCTCCTCCCCCTGCCCTCCGGAGACCCATCCAGGTTCTTCAAACCCCCGGCTGAGGAAGCCACACCTCGGGAACACTCCAGTTCTCTCCGTTGGGGTCACTCCCTGTTCCTTCAGTCCCCGGGTACACACTTTGTCCCAAGCCTGAATTCCACCTCTGAGCTCCACTTCCTCACCGGCCGTTGCCCCTAAGGCTCAGCTGGGCAAGGACGCCCTGGGTCCCTTGGCCCCACTCCTCCGCCCACTGCGCGCACATCCCCGCCCCCTCCCAACTTCGGAAAGTTTGGCCTGGGGCTCCCCACCTCCGAGCAGAGCAGGTTTGGGCCCAGCCCCGTCTCCCAGCCCTGCTCGCCGCGCCTGACCTTCATCATTCCCCGGGCCGGAGACCACCCCAGCATGACCTGCTCCTCCCGCCCCAGCCCCCAGTCCACTAGGGCCCGGGTCTCCAGGCCACGCACTGACTCCGCGCGCAGCTCCCTAGGCCCGCGGGAGAAGGGAGTGCTGGGGGCCGGATGCTCCGCTCCAAGCGACCGGCGGCGCCCCGCACGCACGCACGCGGCCCGTGCCCCACTTCCCCGGCTGGGGCCGCCCGCAGCCCCGCCAGGACCCCGCGCGCCCCCGCGCCCGGCCTGCCCGCCCGCTCGAACGTCGGAGCACCTCGCCCGCCTCGTCCTCCTCCAGGCCGCTGAAGCTCCACACCACCAGGCCCTGAAGCAGCAGGATGGCCAGCGCCGTGGCAATCGCCAGCTTGTAGCGCCGCACCAGCTTCTGCACTCGCGCGCTCGCCACCATCTTCCTGCCCGGGACGCGGGGCGCGCGCCCAGCCCTGCAACCCGGCGGCGAGCGCGCGCACGGGCGCGGGGCTGAGGCGCCCCCCCACACGCCCGGGGAGGCGGGCCGGGCGCGCGCCGGGGCGGTGCCGGGGGCGGGGCCCGCGAGCCCAAAGCGCCGCGCCCCGCAGGCTAGGGGTGGAGCCCGACTCGCAGCGCCTCCCGCCCGGGCAGCCGCGGGCGTGGGCCTGAGCACCTGCCTTCCGCGCTCGCGTCTCCGCTGGTGTCCCTGGCTCCCACGTGTGCTCCCCTCCACCTGGACGGCGAGCGCCTGGTGCTGGGGAGTGAAGGGTCTGCGGCACAACCTCTCTTGCCCGGTGTCGGGGGTCGTGGGCGAGTTCAGTCCCACGCGGGTAAGCTCTCGGCCCGGGAGCCCCGGGAAATCCAGGGCTCCCAGAGACGCCGCCTTGGGAGAGGGCATGTGAGAGCCACAGGCCTCTGCTTAAAAACCTGGAGGCTGCACCTGCGGGGCAAAGTCTTACCCCTTGATAGGCATCAGGGAGCTTTCAAGAATCTTCCCTTCCGCTCGGCGCTCATCTAACCATCCTCAGGCCGCTCCCAGAGTCGTGGTTCTCAAACTACTCAAGCGTGCGTCGGAGTCTCTTGGAGGTCTTGATAAAACAGATTTTAAGGCTTCTCCCCCCTCCCACGGAGTGTCTGCTTTGGTAGGTCGGGAGTGGGGCCTGAGCATTAGTATTTTCAGCAAGTTCCCAGGTGATGCCGATGCTGTTGCTCTGGGACCAAACTTGGAGAACTAGTAGACCTCGACACGTGCTGGTCCCTCTGCCAAGTCCTAGCAACTGTCCCCCACTCCCACCTCCACCCCCAACGCCATCGGTGGCATCCTCCCTTGCGTCCCCAGCACTGTGCAGTGAGCACCAATCACACGTCCGGTCGTGACTGCACTGGGATCACGCCCTGCCTTGGACACCCAGCAATGCTCAAGAAATGTTGCGGAAAGCAAGCAGGCGAGGCCCAGCTTCCTAACTGGCTGTCCCTAACATTTTTTTGAGAGCCTGGCGTGTGCAAGCACCGCATCGGATAAGGTCTAAGGACCTGCGGCCTCCCCTGAGCCTGGAAGGCCCATGGAGACAGGGGAGGCGAGAAAAGCAAAACAGTGCCCATCAAAGCTAGGTGAATCCCCTCTAGAGAAGCCAGACACTAGAAGGAGGAAGTCATAAAAATAGCAAACACGTTAGAAGGTTTAAAGAGAAGACTTTAGGAACCTTTACAGGGAGGTCTGGAAAGAGAAGTGCCTTACAAAAAAAAAAAAAAGTTTGAGGCCGGGCGCTGTGGTTTATGCCTGTAATACCAGCACTTTTGGAGGCCGAAGTGGGCGGATCACCTGAGATTGGGAGTTTGAGACCAGCCTCATCAACAAGGAGAATCCCCGTCTCTACTAAAAATACAAAAATTGGCCAGGCGTGGTGGCGAGCGCCTGTAATCCCAGCTACTTGGAAGGCTGAGGCAGGAGAATTGCTTTAACCTGGGAGGCGGAGGTTGCTGTGAATCCGAGATCGCAGCCATTGCACTCCAGCCTGGGCAACAAGAGCGAAACTCCGTCTCAAAAAAAAGAAAGTTTGAAAAGCTAGAAGGGCATGATGGAGGGGTTTGGGGGTTTGGAAGTTGCCAGAAGGTTGGGTTGGTGAGAGAATTCTAAACTGATGTCTACAGGATACGCGCAGGCATTTGATGGCACATAAATAAACTTCCTTTAATCGTCTCCTGCACTTTAGCATTTGTAATCATTCTGTTCCTCCACGTTTGTTAAATCGGAGAATTGTAAACAATGTTTCTGAAGACCTGCTCGGCTACTTAAGAGAACCTACACTTCAAAGATTTTGGAAAACATCAGTTGACATGCCAGCAATTGATATGTTAATTAAATATTGATCTTTCGAGCTCATTAAATCAGGTCCTCTAGGGACTTCTACCTGCCAATAATTCCCCCCACAACAATGAAAATAGCTTTATTTTTCACTGATTATATAAGTAATAAATATTGATTATATAATATTTAAACACTAAACAAATAAGAAAAAAAAGTTACCTACAATCTCACTGCTTAAGATAATTATCATTAACATTTTGCATTTTGGTGGCTATTCTTTTCTCCATTTCTCTCTCTTTTTTTTTTTTTTTTTGAGACAGTCTCAATCTGTTGCTCTGTCTGGGATGCAGTAGTGCCATCTCGGCCCACTGCAACCTCCGCCACCCCGGTTCAAGCCATTCACCAGCCACAGCTTCCTGAGTAGCTGGGACTACAGGCACTGGCCACCACACCCAGCTAATTTTTGTATTTTTAGTAGAGATGAGGTTTCACCATATTGGCCAGGCTGGTCTCAAACTCCTGACCTCATGATTTGCCTACCTCAGCTTCC
>CAUYLG010074954.1:0-11937 GCA_963573385.1 Cacajao melanocephalus
CCCCCCCCACCCCCCCCCCCCCCCCCCCCCCCCCCCCGGCCCCGGGGGGCCCCCCCCCCCCACCTGTTAATGCCTGTGTTTATGCTAATCAGGCCAAAGTTCAAAGGCATATTGCATTTTAATTAATTAATTTATTTAGCATCAGAGTCTCACTCTGTTGCCCAGGCTGGAGTGCAGTGGGCGTGATCTTGGCTCATTGCAACCTCCGCATCCTGGGCTCAAGAAATTCTGCATCAGCCTCTCGAGTAGCTGGGATTACAGGCGTGCGCCACCACGCCCAGTTAATTTTGTATTTTTAGTAGAGATGGGGTTTCGCCATGTTGGCCAGGTTGATCTCAAACTCCTGACCTCAAGTGATCCACCTGCCTCAGCTCCCCAAACTGCTGGGATCATAGGCATGAGCCACCACACTGGGCCCATGTTGCATTTTTAAATTGAAGGAAAGCTGGCAGTCGCGTAAGCCTGCAGCACCTTCTGATTTGACACACCCCTTGTGCAATGCCTTTTAGACTGCTATTGAGTTCTTCATCTCGTCAGTATTTATAGCAGAGAGGGTGGAAAGGTGACCAGATCTAGTTGTTAGACCACTTTTATATTGCCTAAGTGGTCTACAGGTTTCAACAGCAGCCACTGATGGCTGCAGCTATTTCAGATAAAGGCAGGATGTTTAAACAGGAACCTGTTTTCAGTGGTTTCTTTGGCTGGCGTTCAAAACAAATAGCATTCCATCAGTTGAAATGGCCTACTCAGTTTCGCCTCTCGTAGATATGTGTAAGACCAATTTGGCTCAAAAACCCGATTTCATCACAAAGCAAAATATGGTGTGATATCGCTTCGAGTCCAAATTTCCTTGCCCCACTTTTCTTCTGCCTTAATTTGGAAGACACTTGCTAAACAGTCATTTGAGATTGGCAGTGGCATAAGTGTCTGTCCTGTGAAAGTGCTATCAGTACCTCCCCCAGGCAGGAGACCTTGGAAACCCTGTGGCTGCACTTTCAAGGTTCAGATCCTACCTTGGCTGCTGACTCAGCTGTGTGACTTCAGCAAGTCACTGTGTGTCTCTGTGTTCCTCAGCAAAAAACAGTGATAACAATTGTATCCATTTCATAAGGTTGCTATAAAGTAGTAGTCTAATTATAAAATAATATGTTTAAAAAGCATAAACCAGTGCTAGGCACACAGTGAATGTTCCCTGATGCCAATGGCTGCTGTTTTGGTGGTGGTGGTGATGATGATGGTGCTGTTTAGCTATTAACTACACAGATCTCACTGCTGCTGTTATTTAGTAGCCATGACTCTGCCCTGGATGTTTTATATGCTGTCTCCTTCCATCCTCTCAATGGCCCTGGAGCAGAGTCCTTATTGTCCCCACTATACACTCAAGTCTACACGACACCCATGCGGTCATGGAGCATGGGAGTGTGGGGGCCCAGTGACTGCACAGACCATGGTCTTGCTCACTCGGTGGGTACACCCCAAGCATTTGCTGTAGGCTTCTGTACAAGATGCCTTCAAAGGACTCTGTCACAGTCGGGGAGATTGGAGATTGACAGATAACCAACTAGAGGCTGCATTGCGGCCTTCCAGCCTGTTGCTGTGAAATTTGACCAAAAGAAATGATGAAAGGGGTTTAAAAAAAATAAAATCTGTAAGAAGGGGACGAGTTTTTTGCAGTTAGTTTATCTGACTTTAGACACAGTGGGTATCTGATAACCAGTACCACTGGTCACATCTCACTGTCTGGGTAGGGACCCTGACCCTCTGCAGATTGACAGCTCCAAACCAGGTGTTAGAGACCTCCTCCCTTCTCCCTCTGGTATTTTTAGGAGAGTTCCCAGGAGAAAAAAGCAAAAGGCTGCGCTACCACGATGAAGCTGACCAGAGCGCCCTGCAGCGGATGACGCGGCTACGCGTCACCTGGTCCATGCAGGAGGACGGGCTGCTCGTGCTGTGCCGCATTGCCAGCAACGTCCTCAACACCAAGGTACCAACCAGCCCAGCCCAGCAGTAGGCCTGCCCCCTCGCTTGAAGCTCCTTTCCTGTCCGAGCCTCCTGGGGAATCCCAGCCAGGGACCACTCTTCTCCACTGCTCTACTTGGCTACTGGGAAAAGGATTGCCCAGAATCCTACACATTTTCTTTTTTAGAGAGGTGGAGCCTCGCTCTTTCACCCAGTCAAGAGTGCAGTGGCGCGATCACAGCTCACTGCATTCTCGACCTCCTGGCCTCAAGTGGTCCTCCCACCTCAGCCTCTCATAGTCCTGGGACTATAGGCGCACCCCGCTGTGCCCAGCTAATCCTACAAATTAATGCCACTCTGTTTTTGTACATTTCTTTTTAGCCTTCAGCCGGATATATATAAATGTTTGCCTAGCTGCAGGCAAACTAGTTCAGAGCTGTTCTTTCTCTCTCCTCACCAGGAGTCTAACCCTGTCCTGCTCCATTCCTCCAACCTTCATTGCCAGAAAAACTTCCTGTAACTGCCCATCATCTCTGGAATGATCTGGCAATTGGATGTAATTACTCTGTTCTCTGTTCTTGGGGGATACTTCTCATGCTGTTTCTGTCACTTCTGGTACTTCTTGGCCCACTGGTATGGCTGGTCCTCAGGGCAGAGAGACCTCTTACTTGCCTTCCGGGAGAAAGAGCTCTGCTAGTCCAGTCCAGGGCCCCTTCCAGGCAGTAGTGCCGGTCTCAGCCAGGCCAGGCAGGAGAAACCCAGCTGGGGCCCTGTGCCCAGATGCTCCTTGCCTGCAAACTAGTAGGTCCCTTGTCTTGACCGCTTGTCCCCTGTCCTCTCATCCCTCAGTCCTCTCCTGAATTCCAACCCAACCTCTTTTCCAAGGAAGAACCTGAAAGGTGACGTGTTGCCATCCCTAATTTTTGTTCCCTGCATCTGCAGTGGCTTTGTCATTGCAGAGCCCATAGGGGAGGTTGCCCTCCCTCTGCTGCAGCCCTGGTGCAGCTGGAAGAGGCAGGAGGTCCTGCATAGGTCAGTGTTGGTGAACTCTCCACACCACTCACCAGAACTTACAGTCTTCCTGGGTCACCTTGTTCTTGGGGATGTGAGAAAATAATCTGTCGTCAAGCTGCTTCCTAATGCCAGCCTTGCCTTCCTGTGTTACTGACCGAGACGTTCTCCGGCGTCTGCTGATTTTGTACGTTCTGTTTCTAGTAACGTAACATACCAGCACAACATGCAGAGCACTTCTAAGCACACATGATGTATAGTTAGGACACTAAGACTTCTAACTAAACACACTTTACATCCCATGATGTGCCCCAATCCAGCGCCCTTCCAGGCAGATCCCCCCGCCCCTCTGGGCACCTCTGTCACATACGGTGCTTGACAAAATACACTCTTTCCTGCTGGTCACTGAGGCCAGAATCTCCCTGTGTCTGCTGCATGGTGGGCTTGGTAAATGTCACTGAGGTGAGAGGTGGAGGGATTCTCTGAGGAAGGAGGCTGCACAGAACACATTTTGTCTACTTTGTTACGGTAATCCCCCATGATGTGGGCTCTGAGGATACTGACTTTTTGTCTTGGCTCTGCATTTGATCCAGGTGAAGGGCCCATTTGTCACCTGGCAGGTGGTACGGGACATTTTGCATGCCACGTTTGAAGAGTCTTTGGATAAAACATCTCATTCCGTGGGACGAAGAGCTCGCTACATAGTCAAAAACCCGCAGGCCTACCTAAACTACAAGTAAGCCTCAATGAAGCCCGATCGTTCCGGGACATGGTTACCTCAACACTTCTAGTTCATTCTTTACTCTCCCTTCATCCCATTTGCTTAAGAGTCTGGCAGGAAGCACAGCTGGAGCACACCGAGGTGTCTGATGGGCTGTCCAAGTGTTGGAGTCTGGTGGGGAGATGGACCTTGAGGGTTTGAGGGCCAGGCATGAGTGTGGATTCTTTCCCGTGCAGGGTGTTGTTTGGACCTTAGAGCGGCCTCGAGAAGTGGGCGCTGTTATCCCTTTTTTGGATGAAGAAACAGAGACTAGATAGGCTGACTCGCTGAACACCACATGCCTAGCAGGTGGTGGAGGCAGAAGCTGGCTTTTCCTGTTGTTGTCGGCCCTCAGCAGCTCCTGAGAGCTCTGATTGGTGGCTCCCTCCAGCAGCAAGCTAGGCAGGGTCTGGGATCATTGGACAGGATGCCCTCTGCCATGTTCTTAGCAGAGCTGAATGAGAGCTGGGTGTTCCCTAAGCATCTCCAGCCATGAGATGTGTGGGGATGGCAGCTGCCTGGGAGTCACAAAGCAGCCACCCATGGTTTGTCTGTTGCCAATGAGACTGCCCCACCATCTCCTTGTCTCAGAGCCAAGGCCATAAAGCCACCGCCAGTCCCGTCAGATTCCTCCTGCAACTCCTTTCACAAGGAAGGCTTGAGTGGGGAGGACCACAGAGCCTTGGAGTGTTGCAGGGAGGAACCCAAGTGTTGTAGCCAGCATGAGAGTGGGTAGGGCCAGAGGGAGGCCTGACAGCGTTGGGAAGAGCCGCCTCTACCAGCTGGTGGTTCATGCCACAAGTCAGCCAGAGGGCTCGGCTGCAAGTTGATCCCAGGCCACAGGCTACCTGGACTGCAGAGGAAACTCACCTCTAGACAAGAGTTTCTCAGCACTCTGTGAGGCTGTGGATGATTCCATGTTTTTGTAGGGGCTGGCCTGTACATTGTAGGTTGCTTAACAGCATCCTTGGTCTCTATCCACTAGAGGCCAGTGACACCCTCCTTGCCATCGTGACAACCAAAAGTGTCTCCAATGCTCCTACGGAGAAAATCGTCCCAGTTGAGAGCCACTGAATTGGTTATGGAGGGGTGACACCACTTTGCTCTATGCATAGAATCTTAGACTTTCCATCTGAAAGGGCTCTGATCGCCCGGTCCAAACTCCTCTTTTATCAGAAATAGAAACAGGCCCAGAGAGAGACTGTGAGCTGGCCGGGATGACTGAGTTGGCAGTGAAGTGTGGTCTGCAACTTAGGCTTTCCAGCTGCTGAATGTTCCCACTGAAAAGTGGAACAGGAGGGGCTCTGGAGTGAGCAGGCCAAGGGGCAGTCCTCACTGCCGGTTCCAGTGCTGTGGGACCTAGGACAGGGTTTATCTGCACGGAGGCGTTCCTCACCTCTGACTGGGATGACAGTACCGATAATAGCCATACCTGTCCTCCTGCCCTGCCCTTGTGTGTGTGACCTCAGGGAGTCCCCTTACCTTACCAGGCTGTAAATGGAATGAGTCTCTACCTGGCAAGCTCTTTAGGAAGGCAGCAGTGCCTGGCGGGCAGGAGCCCAGCAAATGCTGGTCACCTTCCCCTTCATTTTCTTTTGGGCAAGCCAGGCCCTCCTTCCACCATGGAGATGGGAGTGGACACACCTCCTGCTTTGCAGTAGATGAGAGAACTTAAGAGTAATAAACTCCAGAGCCTGTTTGATGGTTTTGAATGTATGATACACTTTCACATGGGTCAGCCCATGTGGTCCTGGCCAAAACCCTGTGAGAGGCAGGTGGGACTCAGTGTTCTCAGTTACCCATGGAGGATGGAAGTTCAGAGAAGCCAAGGCGTAAAGTGCAAACAGAGCTGACTGTGGTCAGGCTGACCCCAAATCCATCACTTGTAAAAGCTGCAGTTGTGCAGCAGGCATGTAAGTAACTCACGCTTGATGGGCAGCCAAGGCCAGAAACGTGAGAATGGAACTCTCCGATGGTTCCGAATGCAGGCATCCTTGCAGCTCCAGACTCCAGCTTTGTCTCCTCTTCCTGCAGGGTGTGCCTGGCCGAGGTGTACCAGGATAAAGCGCTTGTTGGAGATTTCATGAATCGAAGAGGTGACTATGAAGATCCAAAGGTAGGCCCCGTGTGGGTGTAGGGTTCAGCCTGCTTGGGAGCTGGGGGCATCTAGGCTTTGTTCACCTCCTCTCATCCCGCAGGGCCCCTGCCAGCCTTAGAAACATGGATTTTTTTTTAACTTCTCACTTGAGAAATCGCCTAGTCAGCTCTCTGACTTTGGACCTCCCTCGAACTAGCTTCAAGCACCCATTTTAAAGATGATTAGAATCTGACATGCCACTTTGAAGGGCTGCTGTGCCTTGGGCCTGTTTTGTTAAGAAAATAGAACATGTCTTCAGAAATTATAGGCTTCCTAGAAAGCTTGTGGACAGGGTGTGCGTTTTCTTTCTGAGTTTTCTGTCCAGATAGACCAGGGCGGTGGCTGGCAAGGAAGGAAGCTGTCTCCTGACCAGACTCCTGCCCCTTAGCCCAGAGGCTGCTCACCTCTAGTTTTTGTGCTAACCCTGGACTGTACAGCGTGTGTGGTAGGACTTGTGCCAGGCAGGGCCGGTGGACAAGGAGAGGCAGCCCTTCCCCTAAGGAAGCCACAGGCGACTGGGACAGACAGAGAAGTCCATGGCCATTGCAGGACAGTGCAGTCAGCTCCTGAAAGAGGAAGGCACAGGCCCGCAGCGGTCGGGGGAGGAGGCTCAGCAATGCTTTTGGATGGAAGTGACAGAAAAACCTAACCTAATAGGAGTATACGCTTCTTTTTCCCCAAATGCCTAGCAATTGAAGGAAGGCAGTCCTGGGCTGGTGCAGGGAAGCAGAGCTGTCAACAGGCTCCCGGGCTCATGCCTCCACACTCCCCTCCAGCAGCAGCAGTCAGCTTTCCATCCTATGCCGCTCACCTCCTGGTTGCAAGTGTTGACTGTGAGAGCTCAAGTCCTCACAACAGAATCCCAGAGCAGGAAGAAGTGAGGAGAGGGACTGCAGTAGACCCACATGGCCCTTAGATCAAGGGGCAGCCTTTCCCAGGAGCCCCTGGCAGACCTGGGCCACGTGGCTGGGAAACAGTGGGACACAGCACAGGGGACCCAGGCTGCCATGAGTGGCTTAGACTGTCCTGGTATATCCTAGGAGGCTGGGCATCCTCCCTTCCCACAGCCAGTTGAGGCTGGCTAATCAGAAAGCGTAGGGAAGAATGGAGGCTTGGCAAAGGTGTCAGCACTGGGCAAGACTGGAAACAACGGCAGCTGCGGCAGCGACAGTGAGGGGAGAGGGGGCGCGGGCTGGTGGGTGCAGCATCAGGACAGCAGCCAGATGCAGCAGGGGCCGCGTCCTGCATGGCCACCAGGCCAGGGAGGAGCGAGAGCATACCCTGTCGCATTGTACACCAGGTGACATGTCCAGCTTGCTCCTCAGATCTGGGTCTGGACTGAGATGACTGCAGTGCACATATAGAGGAGGGAAGTGATTTGGGGGCCACCAGTGGAGTGTGAGGCTGGAGCAGAGGAAGGAGGCTGAGGACATGGGTGAAACAAGGAGCACCAGGCCTGGGAGCAGGGAGGCAGCAAGTGGAGCATTGTGTGGGGCATGTTTCAGTCTTTTTTCTTACTGGGGGCTTGGGAGAGTGCCGGTGATGCAGGTGTGAGGCTGTCGGCGGGTTAATTGGCACCAGGCACCCCAGTTTCCTGAGCATAGTGGTGAGGGTCTGTTGCCTCCTTTAGAGACCGAGCTTCTCAGATGACAGGTGACCAAGGGAGGCAGCCTGGTCGGTGGTTCTCGGACTTAGCTGGTATAGGAGTTTGTTACAAGATGTTCCTTGGTGCATCTTAGCAAAACCTCCCTCTAGGAAGAGTAAGGACTTAACCTCTCTTTCTCTCATGTTGAAAGGTTTGTGCCAATGAGTTTAAAGAATTTGTGGAGAAGCTTAAAGAAAAGTTCAGTTCAGCCCTAAGCAATTCTAACCTTGAAATCCCAGACACACTCCAGGAGCTGTTTGCCAGGTAAGCCGTTTCTGGGATGGCTCCGTGTGGCCCTCGCAGGGCAAGAGGAGAAGGCCAGCCCTGTCTCCCTCATCAGCAGGTGCGGGAAGTGCATGGTGCCTGCCTGGCTGCGTTTGGCCTTGCAGTGGCCCTCCTGTCTCTCCTCTCATGGGTGACTTGAACACAAACTGGGACCTAGCATCCTGCTGGGCACTTATGTTCATTCTCCCATTGAGTCCTTCAGGCTTCTTTGTCTGGTTGGTATCCTTTTTGCTGAGTTTGCTTACTCTACCTATGAGGAAACTCCTGTGTAAGTAATGTGCCCAAGGTCACAGTACTTGTAAGCACCAGGGCCTGGATTTGAATGTAGGAGGGTCTGGAAGTACATTCTTGGGTGTGAACACAGAATGCTGTACAATTTTTAAATCTTAAGTTCTGTGTGAACCAGGCCTGTTTCCTCAGCATCATCCAAGTGTAGACCCCTTCTCTCTACCATCCTCACCCAAAAAGTTCCTCAAGCCACTGTTTTTCTGAATCTCTCCCTGTAAAATGATGGCGTTCATCAGTTCTGCCTGTGAACTGATGACTGCCACCCTTGCTCTCAGCATTTCACCTGAGGACCTCATTCCTTCATTCACTCAACAGATTTAACGTCTGTTGCGCCTACTGTATTGCAATGCCTGAAGAGCAGTTTGTACTCATTTTCAGAGCTGAAATCCTTTACCTACTTTCTGGTTTTGTTTTTGTTTTGTTTTTGCAGTAAACTGTTCCCCAGAATTCCCAAATGACATGTTTTAAAGTCAATCCAATGGCCTGTTTACATCTTGTAACAAAATTAGTAAAGATTTGTAATTTTTTGCTGATTTGTAATGTATATCTCCACATATTTTTAGTAAAGTTGTGGGGCAACTTTCAATCATAAAAGAAGACAGAGATTTTTAAAGGACAGCCCATGAACCATTGAAGAGAGGAAAAAGTTGCAAGTGTAACAGTTTAATACTGATTGTGATCCTGAGCATTCTGGCAGGCAAGGCAAAATAGAAAATGGTTCCAAGCCAGGCGCAGGGGCTTATGCCTGTAATCCCAGCACTTTGGGAGGATGAAGCAGGCGATCACCTGAGGTCAGGAATTCAAGACCAGCCTGGCTAACATGGTGAAACCCCGTCTCTACTAAAAATACAAAAATTAGCCACGCACCTGTAATCCCAGCTACTTGGGAGGCTGAGGCAGGAGAATCGCTTGAACCCAGGAAGCAGAGGTTATTTTCACGTTTCTGAAAAGTTTCTCTGTCTTGGCACTGAGTTATAAGAGGAATTTACTATTGCAATCAAGATTAATTTTTCCATTTGTTTGGTAGAAACCAAAGAAATATCCTACAAATGGCCAATTTGCCGTATTTTATAAAAGTCAGTTCTATGATTTATTCTTAAATTTACTTGTTTGGTATAAATACAGTAAAATGATATTACATGAAGCTCAAAAAGGAAATGGGGAAATAGTTTGTAATTCCAACACCTAATATGGCTACTTTTTGGGGATTTTCATATTTCTTTATTTTAATTGATGAATAATAATTTTATATATTTATGGGGTACAGTGTGATGTTTTGATGTATGTGTCCATTGAGGAAAGATGAAATCAAGTTAACCAACATATCTGTCATCTCACCAACTTCTTTTTTTTGGCAATAAGAATGTCAAAAACCTATTATTTAGTAATTTCAAAATATGTAACTGTGGTCACCATGCAGTTTGAGATCATTAACACTTATTCCTCTGGTCTAACTAAGTTTACAACCTTTGCTCAGCATCTCTCCTTTCTTCATTCCTTCTCTTCCACTTCCCAGCCTCCGGAAACCACCTTTTTCCTATTTCTATGAGAATGACTTTTTAAGATTATTTCCGGGACATTTTCTTCCAGGCTTCTTCCTTGTGCTTGTTTTTGTTGTTTGTTTTTGTATTCTAACACACTCGCAGTTTTAAATTCTGTTTCTTTGACAATTAACAGTGGATCTTTGCCAATTCACATGTTTTCGTGTTGCCACATAATTGTCAGTAAGTGAACATTGCACATTCTCTCAGCCCTCCTTTTTATAACAGGCAGAACAGGGTATCTTCTTGTTTAATTCACATGCACAGCGCTTCACGTTTGGCGCATTTAACATTTCTCCCACTCCCAACACCTGAGCCAATGAATGGCCATCTTGAACCAGCATCCGCTTGGTTAGTGCGGAGCTGCTCTGTTTCATTGACACGCTCTTATGTTTCTTTTGCAGGTACCGAGTTTTGGCAATTGGGGATGAAAAAGATCAAACCAGGAAAGAGGATGAACTTAACAGGCAAGTACTGGCATATAGAGTCGCTTTTCCTCAGCTACTTAACTTGGTGGCTGACAACCTACTGCACTGTGTCTGTTACTCTAGGGCCAAATCCAGCCCACCACCTGTTTGTGTTAAGAGTTTTATTGGCACACAGCCATGCCCATTCTATACGTTGTCTATGCTGCTTTTATGCGAGAACATCCGAGGTTAGTACAGTTGACCTTTGAACACCTTGGGGGTTAGAGGACGCCGACCCCCCGTACAGTCAAAAATCCACATAGAACTTATTTTTTTCCTTCTGAGACAGAGTCTCTTTCTGTCACCCAGGCTGGAGTGCAGTGGGGCCAGGCTGGTCTTGAACTACTAGCCTCAAGTGATCTACCCACCTCGGCCTCTCAAAGTGCTGGAATTACAGGTGTAAGCCACCATTCCTGGCCCTGCGTATAACTTTTGACTCCCTAGAACCTAACCAGTGATAGCCTACTGTTGACCAGAAGCCTTAGCAATAACAAACAGTTGATTAATATACAGGCGTAAAGCCACCATGCCTGGCCCCACATAGAACTTCTGACTCCCTAGAACCTAATCACTGATAGCCTACTGTTGACCAAAAACCTTATCAGTAACAGTTGATTAATATATATTTTGTATGTTGTATGTATTATATACTGTACTCTCTATATACTTTACAATTAAATAAGCCAGAGAAAAGAAACTTGAAAAAATAAGGAGCCAGGCGCGGTAGCTCACACCTGTAATACACTTTGGGAGGCTGTGGTGGGCGGATCATCTGAGGTCAGGAGTTTGAGACCAGCCTGGCCAACATGGTGAAACCCCCACCTACAAAAATTAGCTGGGCATAGTGGAAAACTGTAATCTCAGCTGGTCGGGAAGCTGAGGCAGGAGAATTGCTTGATCCTGGGAGGCGGAGGTTGCCGTGAGCTAAGATCATGCCATTGCACTCCAGCCTGGGTAACTTGAGCGAAACTCTCTCTCTCAAAAAAAAATAAGAGAAAATCCAAGTACTCTTCACTGAGTGGAAGTAGATCATCTTAAAGGCCTTCCTTGTTGTCTTTATTTTGAGTAGGCTGAAGGGACAGGAAGAGAAGGGGTTGGCCTTGCTGTTTCCAGGGTGGCAGAGGTGAAAGAAAGTCCATGTATAAGTGGAATCCGCACAGTTGAGACCGCATTGCAGAAGGGTCAGCTCTAGCTGGAACAGATTCCATAGAGCCCACCATGACTAAAACATGTATTATCAGACCCTTTAGAGGAAAACTTCCTGACCCCCTGGCCTTAAGTATCACTGGCCAAGCCTTAAGGTAGGTTGAGGAAAGGATTTAAACTCCCAACCCATGAGCTTTCCAAGCAAAACTCGGTTCCAAAAGCTCAGGTTTTGTTTTTTCATCTTGGATAATCGACAGTCACTTTGATTTTAGCTCTGTATTTCAGTGAGAAGCCTTTTTTCTTTGGAGAAAAACTTGTTTAGAATTAGAGGGAAAGAAACGAGAAGTACTAACCACGTTTGTTAATTCTCATGTAAACCCGTTCCGGGTACATCACCCCTTATCCACTAAATAGAAACTTTTCTCCTGCAAAAAGTGACCTCTTAGTAAAGCCTAGAAATCGTCATTTATTGTGTTTTCTTTTGTGAATAGTTTCGGCATTTGTGTCCCTTTTGTGAGATTCCAGTTTTCTTCCCTGAGAATTGGATCCGCCTGACGTGAGCAGTGCTTGTGGCCTCATGGTGCCCTGCCTTCCCCTCTCTTTCAGTGTGGATGACATCCACTTTCTGGTGCTCCAGAACCTGATCCAGAGCACGCTGGCCCTCTCGGACAGTCAGATGAAGTCCTACCAGTCATTCC
>CAUYLG010074956.1:0-10314 GCA_963573385.1 Cacajao melanocephalus
CTGCTAGCCCTTCCCTAGCATCCCCAACCAACCCCAGTGTGCGGTGTTTCCCTCCCTATGTTCTTATTGTTCAACACCCACCAATGAGTGAGAACATACAGGTTGGTTTTCTGTTCTTGTGTCAGTTTGCTGAGAATGATGGTTTCCAGATTCATCCATGTTCCTGTAAAGGACATGAACTCATCCTATTTTATGGCTGCATAGATTTCCATGGTGTATATGTGCCACATTTTCTTTATTCAGTCTATCATTGATGGGCATTTGGGATGGTTGCAAGTATTTGCTATTGTAAACAGCCACAGTGAACATACATGCGCACGTGTCTTTGTAATAGAAAGATTTATAAGCCTTTGGGTTTATACCCAGTAACAGGTTTGCTGGGTCCAGTGGTATTTCTATTTCTAGATCCTTGAGGAATCACCACACTGTCTTCCACAATGGCTGAACTAATTCACACTCCCACCAACAGTGTAAAAGTATTCTTATTTCTCCACTTCCTCTTGAGCATCTGCTGTCTCCAGATTTTTTAATGATCACCATTCTAACTGTTGTGAGATAGTATCACAATGTGGTTTTAATTTGCATTTCTCTAATGACCAGTGGTGATGGGCATTTTTTCATGTTTTTTAGATGGATAAATACCTTCTTTTGAAAAGTGTCTGTTCATATCCTTTGCCCACTTTTTGATGGGGTTGTTTTTTATTGTAAATTTGTTTTAGTTCTTTGTAGATTCTGGATATTAGCCCCTTGTCAGATGGGTAGATTGCAAAAATTTTTTCCCATTCTGTTGGTTTCCAGTTCACTCTAATGATTATTTATTTTTTTGTGCAGAGGCCTTTTAGTTTAATTATATCCTATTTGTCTACTTTGGCTTTTGTTGCCTTTTCCTTTGGTGTTTTAGTCATGAAGTCCTTGCCTATGCCTATGCCTATGTCCTGAATGGTATTGCCTAGGTTTTCTTCTAGGGTTTTTATGGTGTTAGGTCTTATGCTTAAATATTTAATCCATCTAAAGGTAATTTTTGTATAAGATATAAGGAAGGGGTCCAGTTTCAGCTTTCTGCACATAGCTAGCCAGTTTTCCCAACACCATTTATTAAACAGGGAATTCTTTCCCTATTGCTTGTTTTTGTCAGGTTTGTCAAAGATCATATGGTTGTAGATGTGTGATGTTATTTCCAGGGCCTCTATTCTGTTCCATTGGTCTATATCTCTGTTTTGGTACCACTACCATGCCGTTTTGATTACTATAGCCTTGTGGTATAGTTTGAAGTCAGGTAACGTGATGCCTCCAGCTTTGTTCTTTTTGCTCAGAATTGTCTTCGCTATGTGGGCACTTTTTGGTTCCATATGTAATTTAAGGTGTTTTTTTCCAGTTCTGTGAAGAAGGTCAATAGTAGCTTGATGGGGATAACATTGAATCTATAAATTACTTTGGGCAGTATGCCATTTTCATTATGTTGATTCTTCCTAACCATGAGCATGGAATGTTTCTCCATCTGTTGGTCTCCTCTCTTATTTCCTTGAGCAGTGGTTTGTAGTTCTCTTTGAAGAGATCCTTCATGTCCTTTGTTAGTTGTATTCCTAGGTATTTCATTCTCTTTGTAGCAATTATGAATGGGAGTTCACTCATGATTTGGCTCTCTGTCTATTATTAGTGTATAGGAATGCTTGTGATTTTTACACATTGATTTTGTATCCTGAGACTTTGCTGAAGTTGCTTATCATTTTAGGGAGATTTGGGGCTAAGAGGATGGCATCTTCTAAATATACAATCAAGTCATCTGTAAATAGAGACAATTTGATGTCCTCTTTTCCTAATTGAGTACCCTTTATTTTTCTTGCCTGATTGCTCTGGCTAGAAATTCCTGTACTGTGTTAAATAGGAATGGTGAGAGTGGGCACCCTTGTCTAGTCCCAGTTTTCAAAGGGAATGCTTCCAGTTTTTGCCCAGTCATTGTGATATTGACTGTTAGTTTGTCATAAATGGCTTTTATTATTTTGAGAAACGTTCCAATGATACTTAGATTATTGAGAGTTTTTAGCATAAAGCACTGTTGAATTTTGTCAAAGCCTTCTCTGCATCTATTGAGATGATGATGTGATTTTTGTCTTTGGTTCTGTTTATGTGATGGATTATATTTGTTGATTTGCATACGTTGAACAAGTCTTGCATCCCTGGGATGAAGCCTACTTGATCATGATGGATAACCTTTTTGATGTGTTGTTGCATTTAGTTTGCCAGCATTTTATTGAAGATTTTTGCATCGATGTTCCTCATGGATATTGGCCTGATATTTTCTTTTTTTAGGTGTGTCTCTGCTAGGTTTTGGTATCAGGATGTTGGTCTCATAAAATGAGTTAGGGAGGATTGTCTCTTTTTGTATGGTTTGGTATAGTTTCGAAGGAATGGTACCAGCTCCTCTTTGTAGGTCTGGTAGATTTTGGCTGTGAACACATCTGGTCCTGGACTACTTTTGGTTTTTATGCTATTAATTGCTCCCAAATTAATTGCTGCCAATTAGGTAGACTTCAGACTTTGTTATTGGTCTATTCAGGGATTTAACTTCTTCCTAGTGTAAGTGTACAGGAATTTATCCATTTCTTCCAGATTTAATGGTTTATGTGCATAGAGTTGTTTGTAGTAATCTCTGATGGTACTTTTTGTTTCTGTGGAATTGATGGTGATATCCCCTTTATCATTTTTTATTGCATCTTTTTTATTCTTCTCTCTTTTCTTTTTTAATAGTCTGACTGGCTAGTGGTTTATCTATTTTGTTGATCTTTTCAAAAAAACAACTCCTGGATATATTGATTTTTTTGAAGGTTTTTTTGTGTGTCTCTATCTCCTTCACTTCTGTTCTGATGTTAGTTATTTCTTGTCTTCTGCTAGCTTTTGAATTTGTTTGATTTTGCTCCTCTCATTCTTTTAATTGTGATGATAGGGTGTTGATTTCAGATCTTTCTTCACTTCTCATGTGGGCATTTCATGCTATAAATTTCTCTCTAGACACTGCTTTAAATGTATCCCATAGATTCTGGTACATTGTGTCTTCGTTTTCATTGGTTTTGAAGAACATCTTTATTTCTGCCTTCATTTCACTATTTATCCAGAAGTCATTCAGGAGCCGATTTTTCAGTTTCCATGTAGTTGTGTGGTTTTGAGTGCATTTCTTAATCCTAAGTTCTAAATTGATTGCACTGTGGTCTGAGAGACTGTAATGATTTTTGTTATTTTGCATTTGCTGAGGAGTGATTTACTTCCAACTGTGTGGTCAATTTTAGAGTAAGTGTGATGTGGTGTTGGAAAGAATGTATATTCTCTGGATTTGGGGTGGAGAGTTCTGTAGATGTCTATTAGGTCTGCTTGGTCCATATCTGAGTTCAATTCCTGGATATCCTTGTTAATTTTCTATCTCATTGATCTAATATTGGCAGTGGAGTGTTAAAGTCTCCTACTATTATTGTGTGGGAGTCTAAGTCTCTTTGTAGGTTGTTAAGAACTTGCTTTATGTATCGAGGTGCTCCTGTATTGGGAACATTTATATTTCGGATAGTTAGCTCTTCTTGTTCCATTGATCCCTTTACCATTATGTAATGTCTTTCTCTGTCTCATTTTATCTTTGTTGATGTAAAGTCTGTTTTATCAGAGACTAGGATTGCAATCCCTGCTTTTTTTTCTCTCTCTCCATTTGCTTGGTAAGTCTTCCTCCATCCCTTTATTTTGAGTCTATGTTTGTCTTTGCATGTGAGATGGGTCTCTTGAATACAACACACCAATGGGTTTTGACTTTTTATCCAAGTTGCCAGTCTGTAATGCCCTTCTTTGTCTCTTTTGATCTTTGTTGGTTTCAGGTCCATTTTATCAGAGACTAGGATTGCAACTCCTGCTCTTTTTTGCTCTCCATTTACTTGATAAATCTTCCTCCATCCCTTTATTTTGAGCTTATGTATGTCCTTGCATGTAAGATGGGTTTCCTGAATACAGCACACTGATGGGTTTCGACTTTTCATCCAATTTGCCAGTCTGTGTCTTTTGATTAGGGCATTTAGCCCATTTACATTTAAGGTTAGTATTGTTATGTGTGGATTTGATCCTGCAATTTTGATACTAGCTGGTTGTTTTGCCCTTTAGTTGATGCAGTTCCTTCATTGTGTCAGTGGTCTTTACCATTTGGTACATTTTTACAGTGGCTGGTACTGTTTGTTCCTTTCCGTGTTTAGTGCTTCCTTCAGGAGCTCTTGTAAGAAAGGCCTGGTGGTGATAAAATCTCTCAGCAATTGCTTGTCTGTAAAGGATTTTATGTCTCCTTCATTTATGAAGCTTAGTTTGGAGGATATGAAATTCTAGGTTGAAAATTCTTTTATTTAAGGATGTTGAATATTGGCCCCCACTCTCTTCTGGCTTGTAGGATTTCTGCCAAGAGATCCACTGTGAGTCTGATGGGCTTCCCTTTGTGGGTTACCCAACCTTTCTTTCTGGCTGCACTTAGCATTTTTTCCTTCAGTTCAGCCTTGGTGAATCTGATGCTTTGTGTTGCTCTTCTTGAGGAATATCTTTGTGGTATTCTCCGTATTTCCTGGATTTGAATGTTTTTCTGCCTTGCTAAGTTGGGGAAGTTCTCCTCAATAATATCCTAAAGACTGTTTTTCAGCTTGGATTCATTCTCTCCATCATGTTCAAGTATACTGAACAAACTATGATTAGGTCTTTTCACATAATCCCATATTTCTTGGAAGCTTTGTTCATTCCTTTTAACTTTTTTCTCTAATCTTGCCTTCTCATTTTATTTCTTTGATCTTCAGTCTCTGATACACTTTCTTCTGCTTGATCAATTCAGCTATTGAAACTTGTGTACGCTTTCTAAAGTTCTCTGCTGTGTTTTTCAGCTCCATCAAGTCATTTATTTTCCACTCAGCTGGTTATTCTAGTTAGTATTTCATCTAAACTTTCTTCAAGGTTATTAGTTTCTTTGCATTGGGTTAGAACATGTTCCTTTAGCTCAGAGAAGTTTGTTAGTACCCACCTTCTGAAGCCTGCTTCTGTCAATTCGTTAAACTCATTCTTCATCCAGTTTTGTTCCCTTGCTGGTAAGGAGTTGTGATCCCTTGGACAAGGAGAGGCATTCTGGGTTTTGGTGATTTCATCCTTTTTGCACTGGTTTCTTCCCATCTTCGTGGCTTTATCTAGCTATGATCTTTGAAGCTGGTGACTTTTGGATGGGGTCTTTGAGTGGACATGCTTTCTGTTGAAGTTAAAGCTATTTCTTTCTGTTTTATAGTTTTCCTTCTAACAGTTCCCTCTGCTTCAGGACTGCTGGAGGTCCACTCCAGACTCTGTTTGCCTGGGAATAACCTGTGGGGGCTGCAGACAGCAAGGATTGCTGCCTACTCCTTTCTCTGGTAGCTTTGTCCAGAAGGGTACCTGCCAGATGTCAGCCAGAGATCTCCTGTATGAGGTGTTTCTTTGGATATACATGGTCAGGGAGCTGCTTGAGGAGGTGGTCTGTCCCTTATCAGTGCTCAAGTGCTGTGCTGTGAGCTCTGTTGCTCTCTTCAGAGCTGCTGGGCAGGGATGTTTAAGTCTGCTGCAGTGAAACTCACAACTGCCCTTTTCCCCAGGTGCTCTGTCCTGGGGAGGTGGGACTTTATAAGTCACTGATAGACTTCTGCCTTTTTTCAGAGATGCCCTGCCCAGCAAGGAGGGAGTCTAGTGACAGTCTGCCTGCAGAGGTGTTGCTGAGCTGCTGTGGGCTCTGACTAGTTGCTGTGTAAACTTCCTTGTGATTTTGTTTACACAGGTAAGGTTAGAACTGCCTTGGTAATGGCTGACTGCCTCGGTAATGGTCAACACCCTTTCTGTCACCAAGCTTGACCATCCTGGGTCAATCTCAAACTGCTGTGCTGTCTGCAAAACTCTCAAGCCAGTTGGTTTCAGTTTGCTAGTCTTTGTGGGGGTGAGATACACCAAGCTGGATCACTTGGTTCCCTGCTTTCAGCCCCCTTTTTATCAGGGGAATTGGTGGCTCTGTCTTGCAGGCATTCTAGGCACCGAGGCACCCAGATATTAAAGCAAATATTATTAGAGCTAAAGAGAGAGAAAGACCTCCATACAATAATATTGGAGATTTCAACATCCCACTTTCAGCAATGAACAAATCTTCTATACATAGAGTCAACAAAGAAACATCAGACTTAATCTGCACTATTGAACAAATAGTTTTCCTTCTAACAGGTCTCTCTGCTGCAGCACTATTGGAGGTCAACTCCAGACTCTGCTTGCCTGGGAATAACCCATGGGGGCTGCAGAGCAGCAAGGATTGCTGCCTACTCCTTCCTCTGGTAGCTTTGTCCCAGAAGGGTACCTGCCAGATATTTACAGAGCACTTATTCAACAGCTGCAAAATACACATTTTCCTCCTCAGCATATAGGTTATTCTTAAGGATAGGCCATATGTTAGGTCACACAGCAAGTCTGAAAACATTCAAATAAATTGAAATTATATCAAGCGTTTTCTCTGTCCACAATAGAATAAAACTAGAAGAAAATAATAAGAGGAATTTTGGAAACTATACAAAAACATGGGAATTAAACAGTATACTTCTGACTGACCAGTGGAGTCATTAAAGAAATTCAGAAAAAAATTGAAAAAAAATTTTGGAATAGTGGTAATAGAAACACAACATACTCAAACCTAACGGATACAGTGAAAATAGTAATAAGATAAAGTTATAACTGTAAGAGCCTATATCCAAAAAAAAAAAAAAAAGAAAGAAAGGAAGATAAACTTCAAATAACATAATGATGCATCTTAAAATATTAGAGAAGTGAAAGCAAACCAAACTTAAAATTAGTAGAAGAAAAGAAATAAAGATTGGAGAAGAAAATCTTATATTTTAGGGTAAAAAAATCAGTGTTAAATAGCTTGACCCAAATGGGTAGCTACATAGAGTTCTTTATCCAACCCATAAACACTACATATTTTTCTGAAGTGTATAGGAAACATTTTCAATAATTAGTAATATATTAGGCCAAAAAATAGCATTAATAAATTTCGAAGAATAGGTACTGTATTAGCGTTCTCTAGAGGGACAAAAGGAATAGGATAGATTTGCATATGAAGGAGGGTTTATTAGGCTAATTGACTGACAAGATTACAAGGTGAAGTCCCACAATAGGCTGTCGGCAAGCTGAGGAGCTGGGAAGTCAGTACAAATCCCAAAATTTCAAAAGTAGGGAAGCTGATATGGCAGCCTTCAGTCTGTGGCAGAAGGCCCGAGAGCCCCTGGCAAATAACTGTTGTAAGTCCAAGAGTCCAAAAGCTAAAGAATTCAGAGTCTGATGCTCGAGGGCAGGAAACATCCTGCATAGGAGAAAGATGAAGTCCAGAAGGGTTAGCCAGTCTAGTCCTTCCACATTCTTCTGCCTGCTTTTATTCTAGCCTTGATGGCAGCTGATTAGTTGGTGCTCACCCAAATTGAGGTTGGGTCTGCCTTTTCCAGTCTACTGACTCTAATGTTAATCTCCTTTGGCAACACCCTCACAGACACGCCCAAGAACAGTACTTTGCATCCTTCAACCTAGTCACATTGACACTCAATATTAACCATCACAGGTACTATAGAAACCATGATCTCTATGATAATTCAGCAATTAAGGTGGAAGTTAATGACACAAAGGTGAATTGATGGTGCCTCCACAAATGCAAACTTACTACTGTGCCACTAAATGAAATACAAATTAAAGAAAATCTTAGAAATGTAAATTTATAATGACATAGACCAGAAGGATGATGAAAACCAAGTAAATTAAAATTTGGGGTAGCAAAAGTTGTTCTTTCCTATATTTATAGCTCTCACTATGTTATAAATGAAGAATGCCTGAAAAGGAAACTACTGGAAATAGGCCTATTATGAAGGCCTGTTTCACTCAAGAATAAAACTATATTGTTCTTGAATCTAATTCAGAAAAGTATAAAGTAGATAATATACCATGATCGATATGGGTTGATTTCATATCTGTGGGACAAGTTTAATATTAGAAAATCCATGAATGCTGTTTACCACATTAAAATTTTAAAGTAGAAATCTCAAAAGTTTATTTCAATAGAAGAGGAAAAAGTCTGTTTAAGTAATTCATTAGTTCAGTAGATGAGGAAGAAATCTGTTTCTAATACATTCACCCAATCATGATAAAATTCCTATTAAAAGGAAAAGTCCTAAATGCAATAAAAATATCTATTAAAAATTTTAGAGCAATCTAGAAGCATTCCCTTTAGAATTAGTAATGAGACAAGCATGTCCACTTTACCACTTTTAGTTAACATTACCTTGGAGTTCCCAGACAGCATCAGAAAAATATAAAAATAGATTCAATAAATAAGAACATAAAAAAAATAACAAAACTATCATTATTTAGATTTTTTAAACAAAGAAAACCCAAAAGCTTCTAAAATAATTAGAAATCATGGAAGAGTTCAGCAAAGTTTGGAGACTGATGTAAACAAAAGACAGTTGCACTTCTATGTAGCCAATAATTAGAAAACATAATTTAAAAAGAAAAAGCTTAGCACAATTAATTGAGGACAAATTGTAATTTACGGTATTGTAGGCTAGTATCAAGTACTGAGAAATTAAATAAAAGATGTGTAAGATCTCCACAGGGAAAATTTTTAAATGTTATTAAGAGATTTAATAGAGGACATAAATAAATGAAGAAATAATGCACACCAATCAATGGATTGGATAACTTAATATTGGCAAGATGTTGAGTCTTCCAAATTAAGAAATAGATTTATTTTAATTTCAATCAAAATCCAAATAGAGTTGATAAAATAATTCTAAAATACATATGAAGGTGAAATTAGGCAAGACTATACAACGCAGTTCTGAAAAGGAATAAGAGGAGGAGCTTTGCCTGCAAAGCTTATTACGAAGCTATTATAATTAGGGCAGTGTGGCTTTAATACAAGCAAAAATGAATTGACAAGCAGAATAGAATGTAGAGCTCAGGAAAAGATCTATGTATGACCCAAGTGATATATGATAGGGGTGGCATGTCATATCAGTGGAGAAATGATCTGACATGCCACCTCTATTATATCATGGAGTTGGAAAAATGGTTATCCACATGTTAAAAGATAAAACTGTATCCCTAAATTATATGTCAAGACAAAACTGAACGCTTACTAGAGAATAAATGACTCAGATATCAAAAACAAAATTTGAAAATTCTTTATAGAAAATAAAGTGACTATTATTTTAGACATTGAAGCAGGGAAAGATTTCTTAGGAAAACATTATTGACTATAGAAAAAATTTTTAAATGCCTCTATTGAAATTATTAGTAATTAATCAAAAGTAATCTTAGACAATTTATAAAATTGGAGGTGGTATTTACAATTCACACAATCAATAATGAATTTTTATCAATATATATTGAACTTTGAGAAATCAGTGAGGGAAATATAAACTGAAAAATGAGCAAGTGTCATAAACTGTTATTTCACAGAAGATGAAACTTGTATGTTCCGTACACATAGGAAGAGAGTTTCAGTATCAATAGTGATTGACAGTTTAAAACCACACAATATCACTTGATTGCCAAAAATTGACAAGTCTGACAATTTCAACTGTTGAAGACATGTAGATCCAAAGAATCTCTTTCATATTGCTTGTGGGAGTGTAAATGGGATACCACTTTGGAAAAATAGTCTGGTGTTATCTCCTAAAGCAAAAATTTCCATAATCTATGGACCTGAGTACAATTCCATTCTTAAGTATATGACTAAGATTAAATTTCTTACCTGTTTAAAAGCATGTGTAAGAATGTTGTGAGCAATCTCACAACAATTGCAAAATCTCGGAAAATGCCCCTTAATGGGAGAGTAGATAAATAGTTGTATATTTACTGTAAGGCTGATAGCCTCGCCGGGAGCCGGATGGACAATACTCACCCCCTCCGCACCTGATAACACTTATCAGGAGGCCAGATGTCCTACTGGCGCCTGCCTTCTCCATGCGGGCTCCCCACACCCACTCCTGCATTCCACCCTTAGCCCCACACTCAGCACTAAATCATACTGTCAGCCCAAAATTCAAAAATCCCGCCGAGAGTCTAACCAATGGCAGCTTGCCAAGTGCGGGTCCAGTCTCTCTCTCTCTCTGACCAATGCAGGTGCCCATGCTTTGTTACCTTCTCCAGCCCACCTGTCCATAGCACTGCTGGACTACCAATGGCAACTTGCCAAGTCCAGGTCCAGTCTCTCTATGACCAATGCAGTTGCCCATGCTTTGTTTCCCCACTGACCAATCT
>CAUYLG010074958.1:0-107287 GCA_963573385.1 Cacajao melanocephalus
TTTATATTTCTCTATTTATATATTTATTTATCTATTTATCTATTTATTTATATATTTATATTATATATTATATAATATAATATATATATTATATATATTTTTCTCTATATATATATAGAGAGAGATATATATATATCTATATCTCTCTCTATATATATATAGAGAGAGAGAGAGAGAGAAAGGTTTCATGAGGATCTCCAAGGTCCCAGAAACCACAATTCTTTTCCAACAGAATCTCGAGCCATTGTGCCTAGACAAATGATCATGCTCAGTTTCCTTTGTTTATCATAAGCAACAGGGACAAGAGGGTTGTTACATCAGTCTTTTGCAAAACTTGAAGTTTCATGTCCTAAGCCAATTCAGCTAATCATTGTTCAATTAAAAAATGGGACTGGCTTAAACAGCAATCTGAAAAATTCCGTCAGATTATTCTCCAAAGAACACATTGGCAGCTGTGAGAACTCAAGTAGTCACACGAGTTCCACTGCCACGAAAGGTTGGCTTTTGTTGTTGTTAGTGTTGTTTTAATCTTGATGATGGAAGAAGCTAATTCATACAAAATCTACAGCACCTCGTCGGTTCCCGAGAGTATGGTCTTGTTCTGTCCAATCTTCTGTGTTGCCAAAAATGCTCCCTTGCTAGAAAAACAAATGTATAAACATACAAAAATGCCACTTAAAATATTTTGACTAAAATATTATTTAAATCAAGAATTTCTGGCATAATTACACACCATTTTTTGGAAATGCAGCATGCTGAAAGAAATGCTCCATTCTTTTACATGAATCCATATATGACAGTAAACATTGTCAAAAATGTTGATGACATCTTCAACCCTCCCCACACAAAACTACACAAAAACAAAAGGTTTTAGCATAAACACTTGGTCCCACACTTGTAGAATGACAATATTGTATGGACTTGTATAGAGAAAAACCAATATATCTTCAAGTTTGGTTGCTAGGAACAGGAAAGTCTAATATGATGAAGGAAATACATTTGCTTCAGAGGAAAATTGTGCATTTTTTTAGTAGCTAGACCTCCGGGGTATCTGATTTTAGCCTTTCATTGTCTTTGAGCTATTTCATATCTCAGTAAGTTGTAGGTAACTGTGTTAGTTACTTAGGGCTATTGTAACGCAGTGTCACAAATTAGGTAACTTAGCACAACAGAAATTGATCACTTCACAGTTCCAGAGGCTAGAAATCTGCAACTGAAATATCAGCAAAGCCATGCCCTCTCTAACTGCTCTAGGAGAAGTTCCTTCCCACCCTCTCCCAGCTGCTGGCAGTTGCTGTGAATGCTTGGTGCTTCCTAGCTTGTAGATCCATCATTCTAATTTCTGCCTGCATCTTCACATCGCCTTCTCCACTGTGTGTCTGTGTCTCTGGGTCCAAATTGCCCTCTTCTTATAAAGATACCAGTCATATTAGATTTAGGGTCTACTTTTCCCCAGGATGACCTCACTTAACATTATTATACCTGCAAAGACTCAATCTCCAAATAAGGTAACCGTCACAGGTTCTGGGTGGACAGGAGTTATCGGTGGACACTATTCAACCTACTACAGTAACTGATAGCAATGAGAAATAATTCTTGTTTATAGATATGCAAATTCTGTCCTATTCAGAAGAGCTTCAATTGACTTCTTGCCCAGCCACCTTGGAAAACCAGTTTTGCCTGAATTTGCACAATCATTTCCATATTCCTGATCTAGAAACACATCTGCTCTTCAGATTCTCTTTAAATTGGATGGAACACCTGCCTGCTTCCTTCATTTATGAAAGAAAATCTTTAATAAGCATTCATTTTTGTATCTGTAAGCAAGTCATGATTTTCCTTCTTTTTTTTTTTTTTCAATTATCTTTTAACAGTGAAAAGGGGAGGAAACGGGAAGCACAAGGGAATTCCCTTCCTTCCTCACAGGCTGGGCCAGGCCTAAGCAAAGTGTGGCAGAAGAGTGAGGGTATCCTGAGCAACCTTGACCTCCTCCTCAATACCTGCTCCAGGTGGGGTGTGGTGTCATCCCAGTGCTTTGGGAGGTCGAGGCAGGAAGATCCCATGAGGCCAGGAGTTCCAGATCAGCCTAGGCAACGCAGTGAGACCTCCTCTCTACAACAAATAAAAAATTAGCCAGGCGTGGTGCTGCATGACTGTAATCCCAGCTACTTGAGAGGCCGACACAAGAGGATTACTTGAGCCCAGGAGGTGGAGGCTGCAGTGAGCTGTGATTGTGCCACTGTTCTTCAGCCTGGGCCAAAATACACACACACACACACACACACACACACGAAATGAACAAACCTGCTCTAATCTCCCAGTTCATCTTCTTGGGTTCTACATCCTTCATCTCAAGTGGTTGGGGTCCTCACTTGGGGCCTGAGTCAGAGACTTTTTCCTGAATCCAACCCACCGCCCCCCATCCAAATGCTCACCATCCCCATGGCTCCTCTGTGAGCCACAGTTGGGAGATGTGTCTGACCCCTTTTTTCCGCCACACTCCCCCAGCACGCTGCTGCTGACCCAATTTCACCACTGCTCAGTGTGACTTCTAGTAATGAATAAAAATTAGACTCTGCCTCTGTGTTCCCTCCCTGGCTTCATCCCATGTAGCCTCTGAACTCACGTGATATGGAAACCTTTTTTTTCTCTCTTTTTTGAGATAGGGGCTCGCCATGTTGGCCAGGATGATTTCAAACACCTGACCTCAGGTGATCCACCTGCCTCAGCCTCCTAAAATGCTGGGATTACAGGCTTGAGCCACCGTGCCCAGCTGAAACCTTTCTTTTTTCTTAAAGAATTGCTTCCTCTGGCATAGCAACATACAGATAGCTAGAAAGTTCTGTAAATTGAGAAAGTTTTCAGATAAATCATTATTTGTCTTTTTTATCGCTTATTTTTTGGAAATGGGCAAATCATTTGTTTAAAATGTGTCTTATTTGTACAGTTTTTCTCATTTGCCTCTTTAGTAGGTGATTTTTCCTAAGTTTTCAAAAGTCTTTCAAAGGTATATGGAGCCAGGTATGGTGGTGCAGTCCCAGCTACTCAAGAGGTCAAGGCAAGAGGATTGCTTGAGCCCAGGAGTTCGAGGCCAGCCTGGGCAACATAATGAGACCCAGTCTCTAAAACAAACAAACAAACAAACACAAAGTACAGTAACAACAAAGAGATACAAGAAAACTTTTAGAAGTGACAGGTATATTTATCACCTCGGTTATGGTAACATGAGGATGTTTATATGGCCAGACTCACCAAATTGTTTATATTAATTAGGTACAGTTTTTCATATACCAATTATGCATCAATAAAGCTGGAAAAATATATAAATAAATCTACTTATAGAAATAATTATAAGCTTATAAAAGACAGTTGAAAGCCGAGCGTGGTGGCTCATGCCTGTAATCCCAGCACTTTGGGAGGCCAAGGTGGGCAGATCATGAGGTCAAGAGATCGAGACCATCCTGGCTAACATGGCAAAACCCTGTCTCTACTACAAATACAAAAAATTAGCCAGGGGTGGTGGCATGCGCCTGTAGTCCCAGCTACTTGGGAGGCTGAGGCAGGAGAATTGCTCTAACCCGGGAGGCAAAGGTTGCAGTGAGCCAAGATCGTACCACTGCACTCCAGCCTGGGCGACAGAGCAAGACTCTGTGTCAAAAAAAAAAAGGACATTTGAGCCAAGATAGATACACAAGGCTGTGCATTGCACTTTTGTTTACAGTAGAGCCCACTGGAGATAAGCCAGGGGCTCCTCAGCATTGGATTGTTTAAATGAATGATGGCATGACAATACCAGTCAGTGCTACACAGCCATTAAGAAGGCTGCAGATTTGACCGGGCGTGGTGGCTCACGCCTGTAATCCCAGCACTTTGGGAGGCGGAGGCGGGTGGATCCTGAGGTCAGGAGTTCAAGGTTAGCCTGGCCAATATAGTGAAACCTGGTCTCTACTAAAAATACAAAAATTAGCTGGGCATGGTGGTGCACACTTGTAATCCCAGCTACTGAGGAGGCTGAGGCAGAAGAATGGCTTGAACCCAGGAGGTGGAGGTTGCAGTGAGCCAAGATCGAGCCATTGCACTCCAGCCTGGGCGACAGTGCAACATTCTGTCTCAAAAAAAAAAGTCTGCAGATGTATGTGTTAGCATGTGTGTTGTTATTATGTGTGTTACCATGTGTGTTGTTACCATGTGTTGCCATGTGGGTTGGCATGTGTGTTGTTAGCATGTGTGTTGTTAACATGTTGTCAGCATGTGGTTAGGATGCATTAGTATGTGTGTTAGTTTGTGCTAACATGTGTTGTTAGCATGTGTGTTAGCATGTGTGCTAGCATCCATGTTGTTAGCATGTGTGCCAGTATGCATTGTGTTGTTAGTGTGTGCACCAGCATATGTTAGCATGTGTGTTGTTAGTGTGTGCTAGCATGTATGTTCTTGACATGTGTTGTTAGCATGTGTTGGCATGTGTTGTTAGCACATGTGCCAGCATGCATTATCATGTGTGTTGTTACGTGTGTGCCAGCATGTGTTAGCATGTGTGTTGTCAGTGTGTGCTAGCATGTGTGTTGTTAGCACGTGTGTTGGTTTGCTAGGGCTGCCATAACAAAGTCTCAGAAACCAGGTATCTTAAAGCAATAGAAATGAGCAGTCTCACCGCCCTAAAGGCTAGAGGTTTGAAATCAAGGCATCTGCAGGGCAATGTAGGGGAGACACCTTCCTGCCTCTTCCAGCCTCTGGCGGCTCTCGGCAATCCTTGGTGTTTATTAGCTTCACGCGGCATTACATCAACCGCTGCCTGCATCTTCACACGTTCACACAGCCTTCTCTCTGTGTGTCTCTCTCATCCTCCTCCTCCTTCTTCTTCTCCTTCTCCTTCTCCTCTTCTTCTTCTGACGTAGTTTCATTCTTGTTGCCCAGGCTGGAGTGCAATGGCACGATCTCAGCTCACTGCAACCTCTGCCTCCTGGGTTCAAGTGATTCTCCTGCCTCAGCCTCCCAAGTAGCTGGGATTATAGGTGCATGCCACCAGGCCCAGCTAATTTTTGTGTTTTTAGTAGAGACGAGTTTCACCATTTTAGCAAGGCTGGTCTCAAACTCCTGACCTGCCCGCCTCAGCCTCCCAAAGTGGTGGGATTACAGGTGTTAGCCATAAGACCAGCATTTATTTCTGATCTTGTGGGCTGGGAGCTAATGAGCACCTTCTTCGTCATTAGTGGCACTCTCTGGGCTAAAACGTGCAGGAGTAGGTCTGAGGACACATGGGGTGGGCATTCCTAACCAGTGATCTGGCTCTGGGGAATTCGGGGTAAACAATGATATGAATCATAGTCAAGCTCAAGAGCCAACAAGAAATGCCTAAACTGTGAGTAGTACTACAAACGATCCTGAAATCCAGTGGGCTGCTTGGAATCCCTTCCCTGAGGGGGCCTGGAACTGGGAGGAGGCCTTCCTCCCAGGGAGCAGGGCTAGGAATTCCATTCTCAGTGGGAGGCTGGAGGGCCTGGGGCAAAGCACAGAGGTGGTTCCCAGGAACTTCTTACAGGGGAGGGGCTACGGGAATTGAGGGCATTGCTGGGATAGGGAGAGAGCTGGGGCAGTGGGTTTAGCTTCCTTCCACATTTACTAAGTGCTAATTAATAACAATAGCTAATAGCAATTGAGCGCTTGCTCAGTTACAGGCTCCACACGATGTTTCTCATGCATTGCTTTTCTCTGTCTTCCATTGCAACCTTATACGGCAGGTGTGGTATTCCCGGAGAGGGATGAGTAACTTACGCAACCTAAAAAGAGCTCAGTTTTTTTTACAAAAAAGACTGGGCATAGTGGCTCATGCCTATTATCCCACCAGCACTTTGGGAGGTCCAGGCAGGAGGACTCTCTACCAAAAAAAAAAAAAAAAATTATTGAAGGGTTGCAAACATTCAGAAAAATCTTGTGTATAGACTGATGAAATTATGTTAAAGTGACTTCATCAAGACAACAGATAGGACATTCCTAGTGCCCCCAAAACCTCTCTTGTCTGTAAGATCTTTTAGGCTGCCTGACTGTGCCTTCGCCTTCGATGGCATGGTGACCTCTGTGACCTGCACATACACTCCAGATGAGTTCCTAGAACTAGAAAGTCTGAATTAACCGGAAGACCACAAAAGGAGAAGAAAGGATCAACCCCTGCGCTGCCTAATTAACTCTGAGACATTATTCTGTTGTTCATTCCCGCCTCAGCTGATAAGGCAACTGGGCTTTGCAACTGACCTCGGTCAACCTCGTGACTCCAGACCCTACTGCCCACTCCCAGCTTGCAAAAACTGCCCTGAACTATAACTTCCGTAACTTGCCACTGCCCACCCCAAACCTATCAGAACGACTCCCATCCCACCGTCTCTGCTGACTCTCTTTTTGGATTCAGCCCACCCACACCCCGGTGAATAAACAGCCATGTTGCTCACACAAAGCCTGTTGGGGGGGGGGGTGGGGGGGGGTGGGGAATCTCTTCATTCAGAGTGTGCATTTTAACATCGTCCCCTTCCCAATCACTACCCCCTCTTTCTCCCCAAAGGTAGACACTACCCTAATTTCCAACAGTGGCGATTAGTTTAGCCTGACTTCTAGGCTTTCTATCAGCTGAACCATACGGAATGTGCTCTTCCATGTTTGGTTCCTTTTGGTCAACCCTACGTGGGCAACGTTCCTGTATGTTGTTGCCAGCAGCCCACCCGCTTTCACTGCTGTACGGTGCTGCATTGACGAATGTACCACAACTGCTCTATCCAACCTATTGTCGGGGAACACTTGTTTCCTCTCTTTCTTTTTTTCTTTTCTTTTTTTTTTTTAACTTAAGACAATGGCCTCCAGTTTCATCCGTGTTGCTGCAAAAGTTATGATTTTATTCTTTTTTAGCTGAGCAAGTAAATCTTCAGGAGATAAAATTGACAATGGGATGACTTCCTTTTTTTTTTTTTTTTTTTTACATTTTTAAAAAAATTTACTTATTTTACTTTAGGTGCATACTATATCTGGCATTTCTCCCCATGTTATCCCTCCCCACCCTCCCCTCCCTCCCCACCCCACACTGTCTCTCCCCTACCCCCACAACTGCCCCCAGTGTGTGATGCTCCTCTCCCTGAGTCCATGTGTTCTCGTTGTTTAACACCCACCTATGAGTGAGAACATGTGGTGTTTGGCTTTCCGTTCTTGTGTCAGTTTGCTGAGAATGATGGTTTCCAGACTCATCCAAGTCCCTACAAAGGACACGAACTCATTGTTTTTTATGGCTGCGTAGTATTCCATGGTGTATATGTACCACATTTTATTTGTCCAGTCTATCATTAATGGGTATTTGGGTTGTTCTTTTTCATTTTTTTTTGAGAAGGAGTCTCAGTCTGTCACCAGGCTGGAGTGCAGTGGTGCAATCTGGGCTCACTGTTTCAAGCGATTCTCCTGCCTCAGCCTCCCGAGTAGCTGGGACTACAGGTGTATGCCACCACACCCAGCTAATTTTTGTACTTTTAGTCAAGACCAGGTTTCACCATGTTGGCCAGCATGGTCTCGATCTCCTCACCCCGTGATCCGCCCTCTTCAGCCTCCCAAAGTGCTGGGATTACAGGCGTGAGCCACTGTACCTGGTCAACATTCTATATTTCTAGCTACTGAGTCTGGCATCTCTACCCACTGGGAAGCTTCCTACCCACCGTGGGTGAGAGTGATCCCAGTTCACGGAGTGGGATTAAACGTGTGCGTGATGGACGGTGGCCCCCCCCATGGCCCTCTGATTGTGCAGTGATGTCTGGGAAGTCTGAGAATCAAGTCAGGGTGGAGTGAACTGGATGGATGGAGGAGAGGCTGGGCTGGTGAGAAGGTGCAAGAGGAGGAAGCAGTGGAAAGGAGCTGCCAGGTGTTGGAGGCAGCGTGAGGGAAGTGGAGGAAGGGGCCCCCACAGAGCGCCGAAAGCAAGGGTCCCTGGAGTGCTGGAGTGGGGAAGAGGAAGGGTGTTCAGTTGAAGATATCATTAGGGCTAGGAAAAAAAGACTTAAAAAAATACACTGATAGAGTCAGACACCTTCTTCAAAGCCTGGATGATCTGAACCTAAGGAGAGGTGAGATTTGCTCCATTCCTCTGACAACGTGGGGAAGGGCAATTCGGGCCCCAGAATCTGGAACTTAAAGAGAGAGAGTAGAGATTGAGTTGAGGTGCCGTGAAAAACCATATGTAAGAGAGAGAAAGAGGCCGGGTGCGGGCTCACACTTGTATTCCCTGCACTTTGGGAGGCCGAGGTGATCACCTGAGGTCAGGTGTTTGAGACCAGCTGGTCAACATGGTGAAACCCTGTCTCTACTAAAAACACAAAAATTAGCCGGGTGTGGTAGTGGGCACCTGTAATCCCAGCTACTTGGGAGCCTGAGGCAGGAAAATCGCTTGAATCCAGAGACAGAGGTTGCAGTGAATCAAAATTGTGCCACTGCACTCCAGCCTGGTAAATTAAAGCAAAATTCTGTCAAAAAAAAAAAAAAAAAAAAAGAGAGAGAGAAAGAGAGAGAGAAAGAATTCTTTTTTTTTTTTTTTTGATGGAGTCTCGCTCTGCGGCCAGGTTGGAGTGCACTGGCACAATCTCTGCTCACTGCAACCTCTGCCTCCCAGGTTCAAGCGATTCCTCTGCCTCAGCATCTCAAGCAGCTGGGACTATAGGCGTGTGCCACTACGCGAGGCTAGTTTTTTGTATTTTAGTAGTGATGGGGTTTTACCATGTTGGCCAGGATGGTCTTGATCTCTTGACCTCGTGATCCACCCCGCCTCGGACTCCCAAGAGGCTGGGATTACAGGCGTAAGCCACCATGCCCAGCCAGAAAGAATTCTTATATGAAGTCAAAACCAGTTATGTTGCTCTGTCCTCTGAGGCATGCGTGTGTGTGTGTGTGTGCGCGCGCGCGTGTACACACGTGTGTCATTTTCCTGCCAGTCCCACACTGAAGCATTTCTGTTGAGAGGACCTGTGTGGGGTGGGGAGGAAAACCCCACTAGCCCCTAAGCAACAGCCACAGTCAGAATGCCAACAGCCAGCTTCCCCTGTGACCCACCCCCATCACCCTGATGCACGCACACACATTGTTAGGCTCTAAAGAAGGCTGCAACAGGTTGAAGGATTGACTTCTATATGCTCTTTCCGTTGTATTGCTAACTAATTCAACCAGTCAGCAGGAGTTAGCCTTTGTCCACCCACCCTGCTTTGCGTTTGGGTCCTGAAGACTCCAGTCTGGTCTCCTCCCCTCAACAGGCTATGCTTTCTGCTCCGCCACCTGCATTCAGGAGCTTTACTGAGATCCTGTTCTTTCTGGTGACATCCACCTCTTCAGCAACCCCTTCCCACCCTTGCAGTTGGAGTGCTCTGTAGCTGCATGCCCTGTGAACAGGTTGCACACACAAGCATCTCATCAGTATGAATAACTACAACGAGGACCACGTTGGCTCCTCTTCTCTCCCTCCCAATGCCTGCAGTGGTGTCTGCACTACATATGAAAGTGATAAATCAATACTTAGTAGATACTATTGAGGAAAACCTTTGCAAGGGCTGGCGGGGGGGGGGGTGGGGCGGAAGAGGTCTATGCCAACAGAGACCAGAAGCCAGGTCTCAAAGGGGGCCAAGCCCTGCGGCGGGCGTTCTGGCAGGTCCTGGCTGCTGACACGGGGAACGTGCGCATGAGTCATCGGTAGGGGCCTCTGAGGAGGAAATCCGTGACAAAATGTGCATATTGAGAAGCAGAGTGTGCATCTGCCGCACTCAGAAGCCAGTTGACTGAATAACTCCAGATTAGGAGAGAGAATAGAATTTTGGAATTTTTATTATTATAAACTTGGGATAGTTTTGGTTCTAAAAATAAAATACCAAAATGTTCTGGTGAATTGTTTGAGAAAATCTATACCCCATGCATATCCAGCCATGGAACCAGAGGCAGTTGTATTCAAGGGCAAGAAAAAATCGTGCTGGTGAAAAGTAGTAACCACAGGTGCAGTGGCTCGCACCTGTAATCCCAGCACTTTGGGAGGCCAAGCAGAAGGATCGTTTGAGCCCAGGAGTTCAAAACCAGCCTAGGCAACATAGAGAGACCCTATCTCTACAAAAAAAATAAAAAATTAGCAGGGTATGGTAATGCATGCCTGTGGTCCCAGCTATTTGGGAGGCTAAGGTGGGAGGATTGCTTGAGCCCAGGAGTTGGAGGTTGCAGTGAGTTATAATTGTACCACTGCATCCCAGTCTGGGCGATACAGCAAGATCCTGAAAGAAATAAAGAAAGAAAGAAAGAGGAAAGGCCAGGCATGGTGGCTCACACCTGTAATCCCAGCACTTTGGGAGGCCGAAGCGGGCAGATCACTTGAGGTCAGGAGTTTCAGACCAGCCTGGCCAACATGGTGAAAACCGTCTCTACTAAAAATACAAAAATTAGCAGGGTGTGGTGGTGCACACCTGTAATCCCAGCTACTTGGGAGGCTGACACAGGAGAAGCACTTGAACTAAGGAGGCGGAGGTTGCAGTGAGCTGAGATGGTGCCACTATATTCCAGCCTGGGATACAGAACAAGATTCCATCTCCAAAAAAAAAAGAAAAGTAGTAACCATCAGCTCCACCGCAGTCCACATGCTGGGAGCATGGATTCAGTTTCCACACACTTTGTGCCAGGGTTGAGCTGAGCTTTGGCACTGCTAAGCACATTGCTTCCGGGGTAGGTAAGTGGAGTGGGTGGTTTTAGCTTTTGGGTCACTGGAGAGCGGGGCTGGCTCAGCCATCCCTCCTTCACTTAGTCATCGGACATGTTTCCCAGGCACTTAGGGCCTCGAACTGCTTTAGGATACCACAGGGAACAGTCTCTGTTCTGGAGAATCCACAGTCCTCAGCCTTCCCCCTTTGTAAGGCTTCGAGCAGAACTCCAGGCTCCTCCCCGTTCCTGTGGCCTCAGGACTGCCAGGGGCGAGGAGTATGGGGACCCCTATTTTCCAGCTCTGTTGACAGTGCTGGGGTGACCACAGTATGGACAGCTGAAGGCAACCCAGAGGACCGTGTCTGTATTTTCTGGAGATGATCACTGTTCAGGCAAAGTATGGAGCTCATGTCGTCATCAAATATGGCTCAGGGCTGGAAACGTCCACTGAATTTCATAGGAAAGAAACCCTTATGGGATCCTTGGGGAAGCCAGGGATGGTGGGGGTGGGCGGGAAGGAGCAGATGGCAGCAATTCAAAGAGCAACAGGAGGAAATGAAAGTTAAGATATTACCTTCTTTTAAAATATTTTATTTTATTTTTTTGAGACAGGGTGTTGCTCTGTTACCCAGGCTGGAGTGCAGCGGTGTGATCATAGTTCTCTATAGCCTCGACCACTCAGGTTCAAGCGAACCTCCTGCCTCAGCCTCCCAAGTAGCTGGATGACAGGCACAGCCCCCATGCCTGGCTGACGCTGCCTTCTTACAGTGTAAAGCATAACGTTTGGGGGTTTTCCCAAGAAGCATGGATTGCTTTTGTAATTTTCAATGATATGTATATATATACATTAAATGAAGAAATGGAAAATGGAAAGTGCAGCTTGTGCAGATCTGTCTTGTAGAAGGTTCAGCTGTGAGCTGAGCTGGTGGAGGGGTGCGGGAGCATGTGGCAGTGTAGAGTCTGCTGTAGGTTGGAGATCTGAGTGGGCTGTGGATGCAGAAGCAGGTGCCACACCATGCGTGACAGGAGGATCTCAGGAAGGGTGGGGGGATCCAGAGTCCCTGGGAAGGAGGGCTCAGGGTTCGGTTGCAGGGGAGAGGCCCCTTCTGCGTTACCAGAGATAAGAATGACAAGGTCAGGGATGCAGATGGCTGTGCTTCCTGCCATGCCATCCCTGCTCAGCCTGAATTCTCCCGGCCTCTACCTTTGTCCCCATGTGCACATTTTGACCTGAAACCGACCCAAGAGAGAATAAGCTGAGTGACAAGGGTAAGCCAAACTGTGTGATTCACCACAGTAGTTTAAAATCCTGATTTAGGCTTTGCACTGTGGACTGAATTTATGCTCAGTTAGGGAGAGGATTGGGTGGCAACTTGTAGGCCTGGCATTAGGCACACTGTCCCCAGCTGAGAGCCGGGTGTGATGCCCCATCCCTCCTGCACACTGGTCCCAGCTGAGAGCCGCGGACACTCCCATCCCTCCTGGTTCTCAAGGTGCTGCCTCTATTAGCATCAGTCCCCTTGCTCAGTGCCCCTGAAGTCTGAGTCTGGCAGTTACGTGTGCTCAGCCATGAATCCAGCTTTACAGAGGGCTGCTGATCCTCAGAAGTGGACACAGAATCTGAATAGCCCCCTGGGTCCCACATCTACCTACCTATGGCAGGAGGTTTTTTAAAAAAAATTCCTGAAGATACAAAGGCTTTGAAGTGTAAGAGGCTAAAGAAAGCTCAGGTTTCTGGGGATGAGCAGCTCTGTGCTGATCTTGCGTACCTTCAGAACACTCCAAAATGCAGCAGAGCAGGGTCTAGCAGGCATCGCCTCCTCTTGTTTAACATGTTTTCTGCCACAAAGGCAGCTTCCTTAAAAGAAGCTGAAGTTCTGAAATGGTTACATGAATTAAGATTATAACAGGAAGGATCTAATTGCTGTCAATGGAATGGAGCGAGGCCCAAACAGTAAGTAATCTCGTTAATAGAGAGATTCAGAAATGCACAGAGACCTTTCTGTACATTCCTAAGCTGATCAGAAGGGTAATCTGGCTCAGCGATTCCACAGATTGACTTCAGGACACTCTAGGCTGCTCCCACGAGAGTGGGAATCAACTTAGGGAAATGTGCAAAAACTCCAAAACGAATCATTTTGGTTTTTAAAAACCTGAGTGTTTTAAAACTGTTTCTGAAAAATGAGTGACTAAGAGATGTCTTGTTCCCCACTCACTTCTACTCTCGTAGGCAGTGGGAGAACTGGAGGAGCCTGTTACAAACCTCAGCTCGTGAGAATCTCCCAGCTCGGTCTTTTGAGATGATTGAGAGGAAGGTGGTATTGAGAAAACAAAGCACCCAGCCGTTGTGAAGCCAAGCCTCAAAGTCACCTCTCCAACCCGGGCGGGCCCCAGACCCTCGTTTTCTTCTCTGGTGTCCAACTCCAAGGACTGGCCCATTTCCCTTTAACTGTAGCTACCACTCAGCCCACTGCCCCAAGAATGCAGGGCCCATGCCTCCCTGGCACAGTTTCCCCTCCGCCATCCAAGGGAAGCAAATGAGTCTTTTTCACTGTAATGAGCTGTATTTCTCTCACTATGGAACAACAGGGGCTAAACAAATTAATAAATATGCTCAGCTTTTCCTTCTTGATTTGTGAGTTCTCTCTGCATTTTGGCTATTATCCTACCACTTGTCACAAGTGGCACAATTAATGTTTTCTTCTGCAATTAATGTTTTTCCCCCAATTTGCTTTTTTTCTTTCTTTTTTGGGTGCTGGGATTACAGGCATGAGCCACCACGCCTAGCCGAGCTTTTTTTCTTAATATGCTGTTTTGCTGAATTGAGTTTTAGTTGCTAGTAACAGAAACCAACTGTGGAAAGCTTTAGTCAATGACAATGAAAACCACAGCAGCAAAAGAAAAGATCAGACGGTTGTTATCTCATGAGATCTACTTTAGATTAGTGTTGTCTTGCTCCCCTCCAAGAAGTCACTCAGGAATCTGGTCATGTCATTTCTAGAACAGTGGGAGATGAGAAGGATTTTTACAGCCCAGAGTCTTCCCCTCTGAGATCGAGGTGTTGCATTCCAAGTCTCTCTCATCGAGAACAATTTTTACACATTATACTGGGGTTTAAAAAGCTCAAGCCACTTGAGGTGGGATGTTTTCCTAAGGAAATACCTGGACAAGGGTGCATTTGTGTACACTAAGGAAAATGCTGGAAATACCCTAAACAGCAAGAATAGGAGATTGGTACACCCACAGTTACAGACATTCAAACTCTAGAACTGTATCATTGTAACTTTTCAGTGGTAAAGCCGTAATTGGAAGCTAGTCTGATATCACTATCTGGTCTTTACCCCAAGCTGCTGTCTTCTTCTTATTTATTTTTTTTGAGATGGAATCTTGCACTGCCACCTGGGCTGGAGTGCAGTGACTTGATTTTGGCTCATTGCAACCTCTGCCTTGCAGGTTCACACGATTTTCCTGCCTCAGTCTCTTGAGTACCTGGGATTACAGGCACACACCACCACACCTGCTTTTTTTTTTTTTTTTTTTTTTTTGTATTTTTAGTAGATACGGGTTTTCACTGTTGGCCAGACTGATCTTGAACTCCTGATCTTGTGATTCACCTGCATTGGCCTCCCAAAGTGCTGGGATTGCAGGCCTGAGCCACCGCACCTGGCCTCTGCTGTCTTCTATAGGCATATATAAATATATATGTACATATATATATATGTATTTTTTTTTTTTGCTTCGGTGTCTCACTCTTGTTGCCTAGGCTAGAGTGCAATGGTGCAATCTTGTCTCACCGAAACCTCTGCCTCCTGGGTTCAAGCGACTCTCTTGCCTCAGCCTCCCAAGTAGCTGGGATTATAGGCATGCGCCACCATGCATGGCTAATTTTGTATTTTTAGCAGAGATGGGGTTTCTCTGTTAGTCAGGCTGGTCTCAAACTCCTGACCTCAGATGATCCATCTGCCTCGGCCTCCCAAAGTGCTGGGATTACAGGCGTGAGCCATGGTACGCAGGCTTCTATACACATTTCTCATTCATTTCACCTGGGCCAGTTCTCTCTGCAAACGAGGCAAGGAATTTGGAGAAGCAGCTCCTACAGAGCAGTTTCCATCAAGGTGAATGGATAATTTGATTTTCATACTTAAAAAAGTTAACACTGTTGCTAAACTCCAGACAATGCCGGAAGGTTTTAAACCACTCTCTGGATCAGTCCTCCATTTAGCTTTGGGAGGTAGGAGCTGGTTATTTTATTTTTGGGGTGGATAGAGTCTCGCTGAGTGCGGTGGCGAAATCTCGGCTAACCGTTAACCTCTGCCTGCCAGGTTCAAGCAATTCTCTTGCCTCGCCTCCCTAGAAGCAATGACTACAGGCCTGTGCCCCTACACCTGGCTAATTTTTGTATTTTTAGTAGAGACAGGGGGTTTCACCATGTTGGCCAGGCTGGTCTCGAACTCCTGATCTCAAGTGATCTGCCCACCTCAGCCTCCCAAAGTGCTGGAGCTGGTTATTTTATGAAGACTGTGGTGCACTTGTGTGTTCCACCGTTGGTTTCCCCCGCCTCTCTCTTTCCAAACCAAGGTGGGGAGGGCACTATCAGTTTTCTCTCTCTTCAAGATAAACACACTGCTTGTAATTTTGAAAGGCATGTTACAGAAATATAACTGAGCTAGTGTTGAATTTTTTAAATGGTCGAAAGACAAATTGTTCAACTAAATGAACAAATTGTATAATTGCTATGTGTATCTTTCAAAATCATAACAAAATAATTTATTGAAACTTGACAGTCGGATAAAATGCAGTTTCTCAGAATATTTCTTTTTTTTTGGGGGGTATGGCTTACTGCAGTCTTGATCTCTCAGGCTCAGGTGATCCTCCCACCTCAGCCTCCCAAGTAGCTGGGACTGCAGGCGCACACCACCATGTGAGGCTATATTTTGTACTTTTTGCAGACATGGGGTTTCACCATGTTGCCCAGGCTGGTCTTGAACTCCTGGGGCTCAAGGGATCCTCTAGACTCAACCTCCCGAAGTGTTGGAACTACAGGCGTGAGCCACCACACTTGGCCTCAGAATGTTATTAATTTAAAAGTTATCCTGAGTGAGTCGGCAGTTTTGAAAAGCTTCTTTCTCCTTCCTATGCAGATTTTGTGCATATAATAAATGTTGGCTTTACTAAAAATGCCTATGCCTGATTTTGTGTTTCTTTTAACCCATCTTACAGAAATGTCCAGACTCTACTGTCTTTGTTGTAAAAGGAGCATATTTTATTTTTTATTTATTGTTTCTTCTTAGTGGTTTATTTTTAAAAGACAGGACAATGATCAGCTTGCATCCTGAATCGTACCACTTATAAACGATAGTTCTTCTTTGGAGCAGACGATGACATTTTAGCTTATATTTAAGGGGAAACACATTTAAATGCTATTTGGACTCAAATTTCTAAGGAAGAAAAAAAGGAACCGGTAAACTCTGAAGATAGAGCCTCAATTCCCTTGCTGAGTGACGCGGTCAATGAGTACCGATTGCCTGCAGGGGGCCAGAAAAGGCTGCGTGGTGCTCCCCTCTTGGGGCTCCGGCCTGTCGGTCAACCTGGGCCCTGGCAAGGCGCAGCGGGGGGCTCTTGCTGTAAAGTGACGCACTATTCTTCCAGGGAGGACAGTGGGTCCAGCAAACCCACTTCAGCCCTCAGGGGGCCCTTAAACTTGTAAATACCCCAGGCCTTTGGAAACAACCCTCAACCTTGAAAGGGGAAATTCCCAGTGGGAATTGATGCAAACTGTGGTCATTTACACAAAAAGGTTGAGGGTAAACCATAATCTTGGGGCTATTTTTGCTTTCAGAAAGAATCCCCTGAGTAGAGAAAAAGGCCAGCGAGGCTCAGTTCGCTGCTCGCTCAGAGCCGCTCAGGTGCGAGGGCGTCATCACCGGAAATCGCTGTTCCTGGGCGCCCAACCCTCCGGGGCGCGCAGATGTCTGGGCCCTGGGCCGGCACCAGGCCCTTCGGATCCTGCTGGAGTCACTGGAGGACCCGGCGACCAGGACAGCGGGTCAGGCCAGTGCGGTGTGACTCCCGGGCTGGAGCGCCTTCGCAGTTTACACCTGTCCGCAGCCCACACCTCCCACGGCTCTTTTGGATGCGGTGCTCTCCTGCCCCTCAGCTTGCTCAGCGGCACGTGGGCCTCAAGACTTGTCCCTAGCAGCCGCGCCCGCCTAGCTGTGTTCACCTTGGGGCCGCGAGGGCCTACCACCGGCTGGTACTAGGTGGACGCGCTGTCAAGATCGGGGAAAGGAAGGAAGGAGGCTAGAGGGACACAGAGCTGGTGGCCCCCGCAGTCTCTGACCTGCGACGGGCGCGCGTGCACCACCGCGCCTTTGCGCACAGACTTTCCCCAAAGTCTGGCTCACGATGCCTCCTACCCCGAAGTCAAGGGCTCCCCGTGGCAAATCCCCGCACGCCCTCCTCCTCTCTGCCCGTCTGCGGCGCCTGGAGAGATGGGGAGAGGACAAGGCCGGGATGGAAGGGCGCTGGGCCTAAACTGCGGCTGTCGCCCGCGGCCCTGCTCTTTTGGTCAGCCAGCCGCGGGGTCAACGCCTGGTCGCAAACTCCGGGAGTGAATCCGCAGATCCCAGAACGTGACACAGGCCGGGCGTGGGGTTGGGGAGCTCCTCGCCGCTGGGGCTCCCGCCGTCTTTTCCCAGCCAGAGGCTCTCCCTGAGGTTCCAGGACACTCCAATCCCAAGCCCAGGGTCCCACCAACCCGCAAGCCACAGCCGGCCCGGGTTCTGCGTGTCCGGAGGACTCTGAGGATCGTCCTCCCCTCCGGGCTGGGACTCCCCCACCGCAGCGGACAGCCCCGCAGCGGACAGCCCCGCAGCGCTCCCTGGCCCCGGTCCCAGGTGAACGGATCCACTCCCGCGCCCGCCTCCTCCGCTCGCCGAGCGAGCACCCCGGGGATTCCCCGGCCTCAAATCGGCCGCAGCCGGGTGGAGTCCGTCCCAGAGCCCGGGATCCCCTCGAGGTGAGAAAATCCGCTCGGCGCCTCCGAAGCGGCGGGAGAAGCTAGCCCCATCCCGGCCAGACGTCCTCGGCGAGGACTGGCTCCGGGGTTCCGAGGTTCCCGAAGCTGGAGGCCGGCTCCGCCCTGGCGCTCCCCCGCCGCCACATTCGCCCCCATCCCGCGGGTCGGCGAAGGGAGGGGCTGGGCTGCTCGTCGCCCGCGACTCTGGTTCGGCTTCTTTAGAGATTTTGCTTCTGCTTCTCTTGCGCGAGCTGTCCCCAGCTCTGGGGTAACGCTGCCAGGTGCCCCGTGCCGGCGCTCGGGAGAGCGGACTGCGCTTGCCTGGCTCTTAACTCTGGCCAGGAACCGGCCCCCGGGGGAGGCCCCGGAGGAGGCCCCGGGGGAGGGCGTGTCCCCGCGCCGCGCCCCGCCCCGCCCCGCGCCGCCTTGGAAAGCCCCCGCGGTCCCGCCCACCCCAGGGACACGCTCAGCCTCCGCTGACTTTTTTCGCTGAGCGCAGCCGCCTGGCGCCGGTTTCCGCCGGGCTGGAGCGCGCGGGCCACGGCTTCTCTGGGGACGCAGCGGCGAGAAGCGGGGACCTCGGCGCGCGCCCCGCGCCCGGCTCTCCCAGCCCGCGCCCCGGCCCCCGGCCCGCGTCCCGGCCGCCGGCATGGTGCTGCTGGCCGGGACCGGGCCGGAGGGCGGCGGGGCGCGCTGTATGACCCCGCCACCGCCGTCCCCACCCCGGGGCGCGCAGGTCGAGGAGGACCCCGCTGACTACGAAGAGTTCGAGGACTTCTCGAGTCTGCCCGACACCCGCAGCATCGCCTCGGACGACTCTTTCTACCCTTTCGAGGACGAGGAGGAGCAAGGCGTCGAGAGCGCGGAGAGCGTCCCGGAGGGCGTCCCGGAGGGCGTCCCGGAGGCGGCGAGCCTCCTGCGCGCCGCCTGCGCCAACGACGTGGGGCTGCTGCGGGCACTGGTGCGGCGCGGGGTGAGCGTCGAGGAGGCGCAGGAGACCGACCGCAACGGCCGGGTAAGCGGACGGCCCCGCAGGATCTGAGTCCCCCCACTGCCCCCGCTCCCCTCCTCCCCACCACATCCCCGCGCCTCGCAGGTCCTGGCTCTGGACTGGTCCCTCGGTCACTCTGCCGCGGCCCGGAGCGCCTTTTCCTGGCTGTTTGGGAGCGCGGTGCGCGGGGAGCCCTGGGTGGCCTCTCCGTCCCAGGCTGGGGGACGCGGTGCGGGGAGGGGGCAGTTTGCAATGCCCCATGTGGCAGCGCGGCAGGAAACGCTGCCAGTCCCGCGTCCTCGCCGCGTCCTCTCCTCGTTTACTGGCCCCCAGGGACCTCCTGACAGAATTCGCGCTGGCGGCCCTTGCTGTAATCCAGGACTGGCTTCTTGCGGGGTCTCTTCAACCCGGTCCCCTCCTGACCGTTACCTTTCCCCGGGCCCCTGGCAGGAGACCATTCCTCCTGGCCTGCAGGCGACAACGCCTCCTGCCCAGCTCCCCATTTGTCCCCTGGGCCTCCTGCGCCGCCCCTGCCCTAACACGCCAGGGCGCAGATGGGCTCCTCCAGCCGCGATGATTTGGAAGCAACAGTTTCCTCCCTCGCCGGAACTGCTTGGTCCCCTGCCCACCTCCACTGAGCCTTGCGGGCCGCGCGCACCGCGACCAGCCAACCTGATCTCTGGCTCTTCTGTCTGCACAGTCACCTCGGCGAGCCAGTGCCAGCCAGGGCTCCCCAGAGGCAGGGCCTGGGAGAGCAGCAGAGCCAAGGGCATCTATCCGGGTAGGGCAGGCCCCGTGGAGGGAGGCACAGGCTATCCATCCATTATGACAAGACTCAGAGAAAGCAAGAGATGTTTAGAAAAGGAAAGAAGAAGTTGGCCTAAGAAGGCTTGAGAAAGACTGGCTGGTGGAACACACCCCACTTATCAAAGCGCTTCAAGGGGAAACTGCAGAGTGTCCACGGGGGCCAAGTCCCCATTAGTCTGTGCTCAGTGGGCAAATGGCAGCGTTCTCACCTGATTTTTCTATTCCCCAGGGTCCGTGGTATCTGCAGAGGCAGCCTAGCACAAAAGCAAATGCTTTGCTCAGGAGCCTGCAGCTGACAGAAAACATATGCTTTGACTTGGGGACCCAGGTGACCTTGTGACTTTGGCTTATCCTGTACTGGGTGGGGCAGGTGGTTTGCCCCGACTGTGGTCTGGGCTGGGCTTAGATGAATGGGAAGCCCTCGAACGTCACTTTCCTCTTGTAGTACCTTGCCCCTTGATTCAGTTACCTCCCACCTGGTCCCTCTCACAACACGTGGAAATTCAAGATGGGATTTGGGTGGGGACACAGCCAAGCCATATCACGTAGCATGTGAACTTGGAGGAAGGGTCTGTGCTTGTCACATGTTAGGCAGTGAGACCTGAGGCGGGGTCCGCATGGGTAGCATCACCTGGAGCCCTTCTTCTTGCAGTACCCCCTCCCCCAGCCCAGGCGACACATGCCCTGGCTGGCATGTGATTAGGGCTTGGAGCCCCTCCCGAGGTCCTAGGGGCTGTTTCTTGACACATTTGGTTGAACTGTGAGTTTTTAGGCCCAGATGTGTGCATCAGAAACCTTGCTTTCTGAAAGCTGGTATGTGTGCCAGCTTTAAAGGAACCCCCACCAATCCAAGTTCATAAAGGGACAGGTGGGGTAGGTCTCTCCCCCTGTCCTGGGCAGCCTGGAGTTCTCCAGTGGGCTGGAATGGGCACAGGAGGGGCCTGGCTTGCCCAATCCCCACTCTAGGGCACCACTGGGCTCAGCTTTGTATAATGTTTCCTTTAGGGGCAAAACATAAAGGTTTGAAAACAGCTGCATTGAGGAAAACTGACAGCTATGCAAACCATCCCCAGGGGCTTCAGCCTAACAGACCGAGTTTCTGGGCCACACAGCAGAGAGGCAGAAGAGGGCTGTGGCACAGCCTCCCAGCAGCTTTCTGCCTCGGTTTCGTGGTCTGTAAAGTAGGAATAACGGCAGCTGCTGACTCCTAGGATGTGAGCGTAAACTGGCTTACTGCACACAGGGCTCTGAGAAGGCCTGGTCCAGGCCTGCGTGTACCGTCTTGTCTAGTTTCTCATTCACCTGCCTTCTTCTCTTGGCTTGGAAGAGAGCACCTTCCACTTTTATTTTATTTTGTTTTGTCTTCTGCCAGGCAAGGCTTTTTCTCTCTCTGCTTTTCTTCCCCCTTGATTACAGCAGACATGAAGACTTTTTTGTTTCTCTATGTCACATAAAATAATGATGTATCCCGGACATAGCCTGCTAACTTCAAGACCCCTGGATTCTTTCATCTTTGGATCAGACTGAGCACGGCCTGTGTTCTATTCTCTGGGGGGCCGGAGGGGGGATCGAGGCAGGAGCCTCCGTTCTTTTCATTAGCTTCTCAAGGCTGTCGATCAAACAGCCTCTATCTTCCTGAAAAACAGCTGAAAGAATGAAGTGCGGCAAAACCCAAATGGCCCACTCTGTGGTAAATGGATTGAGTCATTGCCAAAGTGTTTACTGCACACCTACTGTGCTCCTGCTAGGTACTTTAGCAGACTCAAAGCTGAATCCAGCAGTCCCTGCCTTTGAGAGTCCTAGCGTTTTCGTTTTTTTGTTTTGTTTTGTTTTGAGGTGGAGTCTTTCTCTGTTGTCCAGGCTGGAGTGCAATGGCGCGATCTTGGCTCACTGCAACTTCTGTTTCCCGGATTCAAGTGATTCTCCTGCTTCAGCTGAGACTATAGGTGTGTGCCACGATGCCTGGCGGATTTTTTTGTATTTTTAGTAGAGTTGGAGTTTCACCATGTTAGCCAGGATGGTCTCGATCTCCTGACCTCATGATTTGCACGCCTTGGCCTCCCAAAGTCCTGTTTACAGGCATGAGACCTAGGAAACTGGGAAGCAGACTGCTTTCCACAGGACAGTGTCCAGCCTCCCCGATGGCAGCAGGCTACTCTCTCACAGCCTGCAGGATCCTGTTTTAAGGGCACCTTCCCTTGGAGGCTTCTGTCTCCCCTTGTCCATGCCTACAGAACCTGGAGCCGAGCAAGGAGAATGCAGGCATTCAGATATTGAGGGCTGAAATTATAAATAGGATGGTCATTTAGAGAGCAGGTGACGTTTGAGCAGAGAAGGTATCTGGGGGAAACAGCAGTTAGAAGGAACTGCGTGTGCAAAGACCCTGGGGCGGAAACCTTGCTGGAGCCTGGTCTCCAAGCTTGTCATAATTAGTGACATTGCAAACCTTAAAGAAGGCCCGAGAGCTTTGGTGCGGTGGAAGGGTGATTGTATTAATGACAGAATGACAGCTCACGAGTACCACCCACAGCAGGCTTTCCAGGAGGAAAATATCTCTAAAGAAGTCTAAAGTTTTCTGGGATGTGCTTGTTGAGCTGTTCATCTCTGGGCATTTAAGAAGGGAGCTTTGCCTGAGCTAACAGGCTTTCCATTTGGTTTGGGTAACTAAGGGTCAGATGTGTTTTGTTTAAGAAAATGCATTCTCTCCTGCCTCCTGAGATTGACAGAATGCTGGATGTGGCTCAGCACACCATTTTCCTTCTCAAATATTTATTGCTCTAAAAGCATTGTGTGATTTAATATGCAACATGTAAATATTTGTCAAATAATTGCTCCATAACATTCAAAGGGTGCTCCTGATATCTCCTGGATTTATGTTTGTTTTGTTCCCTCTGACTTGAGGCAGTGAAAGCTGCCATAATTCTTTTTCTTAATTCTTCTCTTGCACTCATTATCACCTGAAGTTCACCTTTCTGGCCTTGGCGGCTCTTGAGATGACAGTGAAAACAAAGAAAGTGTTTCTGCTGTTTTAATTGTCGCAGAAGGGCAGTTTAAATGTCAGGCAGCTCTTGGACTGAATTAGGCCCAAATATGTGCTACATTTAAAATACTGTACTCCTGTCTTGATGGGATTCTGCTTCTGCATGTTTATGTTTTTTTCTTTTTTTTTTTGAGACTGAGTCTTGCTCTATCGCCTAGGCTGAGGTGCAGTGGTGCAATCCCAGCTCATTCCAACCTCCGCCTCCTGGGTTCAAGTGAATCTCCTGTCTCATCCTCCCAAGTACCTGGGATTACAGGTGAGCACCACCACACCCGGCTAATTTTTATATTTTTAGTAGAAACGGGGTTTCACCATGTTGGCCAGGATGGTCTCGAACTCCTGACCTCAAGTGATCCTCTCACTTGGCCTCCCAAAGTGCTGAGATTACAGGTGTGAGCCACCTTGCCCGACCTGGTTCTGCACGTTTAAATTCCAAGGTCTCTTGGTGACGTTTTCCAAAGGTCCCACCATGCATTTGTTTTGTTAGGTCAGCAAAGCCCACATCACACCCAGTGTGGGTGTTTCCCGTTACTCTCGAGGTGCTTAAAATTAAAGCTTAATTTTTATAGATTTATAGTTATGATCAGGACTTTTTGTTGTTGTTGAGATTGAGTTTTGCTCTGTCGCAAGGCTGGAGTGCAGTTGCGAGAATTCTGCTCACTGCAACCCGCGCCTCTTGGGTTCAAGTGATTCTCCTGCCTCAGCCTCCCAAGTAGCTGGGATTACAGGTGCACACCACCACGCCTCGCTAATTTCTGTATTTTTAGTAAAGACAGGGTTTCACCATGTTGTCCAGGATGGTCTCTATCTCCTGACCTCGTGATCCGCCCGCCTCGGCCTCCCAAAGTGCTGGATTACTGGTGTGAGCCACCGAGCCTGGCCATATATCAGGACCTTATCCTGAGATGTACTTGAGAAAATTTTGCGGGTTTTTAAAATTTTTTTAAAAATGGCTCAGAAAGATTTATAAACTTCAGAATTACTTTTCCCCTAAAATGAGAATTGAGTAATTGAAACAGCCTTCCATCTTTACCGGGTTTTGTGTGCACAAAAACGGACTGATAGCATAGAAAGTGACTTCCCTGGTTCTTGTTAGTTACTATAGAAGGTGAATTCTGGCCTCAGGCCTCTGTATGCTTGTGGAGGGCCTTCAAGCACAAGAAGGAGGTTTGCTTTGCCTCTTTAGGCGGGCACGGTGGCTCACGCCTGTGATCTCAGCACCTTGGAAGGCCGAGGCAGGCAGATCACTTGAGTCTAGGTGTTTGAGAACAGCCTGGGCAACATGGTGAAACCCTGACTCTACAAAAAATAGCTGGGTATGGTGGTGGATGCCTGTAGTCCCAGCTACTAGGGAGGCTGAGGCAGGAGAATTGCTTGAGCCCGAGAGGTAGAGGTTGCAGTGAGCTGAGATCACGCCACCGTACTCCAGCCTGGGTGACAGAATGAGGCCTGTGTTTGAAAATAAATAAAGAAAGGTATGTATGCAAGTGTTTTAGTTTCTCTCTGAATTCCGAACTGTGGGAAAGGGGTTAGGAGGGTGAATGGAGCAGAACTCTAGACCAGGAGTTGAGGGGCTGGAGTCAGAGGAGGAGTCAACTGAAGTGGGCTTGGCAGCAGGCAGGCTGGCAGATGTCTGCCTCTTCCTCCTCCACTGACCGTGGTGGGGGCACTCTGAGTCTAGCAGCATTAGAGAGAACCATGTGTTGTTTGTTTGTTTGTTTGTTTTGAGATGGAGTCTCGCTCTGTTGCCCAGGCTGGAGTACAGTGGTGCAGTCTCAGCTCACTGCAGCCACCTCCCAGGTTCAAGCGATTCTCCTGCCTCAGCCTCCTGAGTAGCCGGGACTACAGGCGCATGCCATCACGCCTGGTTAATTTTTGTGTTTTTAGTACAGGATGGTCTCAAACTCCTGAGCCCAAGTGATCCACCCACCTCGGCCTCCCAAAGTGCTGGGATTACAGGCGTGAGCCCCTGTGCCTGGTCCCCATGTGTTTTTGATGTAAGTGTGGCCTCAGTCATCTTTGGCTGCAAACGGGCTGCCTAACAAATAACTACAAAACCTCACGGGTGTTTGCAACTGTAACTGTTTTGCTGGGCTGGCCTGGCTCAGCTGATCGAGGCTGGGTTTGCTCATTCATCTGCATTCAGCTGGTGGTCAGCTGCGAATGGCTGGAGCAAACCGGTCTTAACTCCGACCACTCATTGCTGCTCCATTTGGTCTCTCATCCTCCAGCAAGCTGGCTCGGCTTGTTTTCCATGGCAGGGGCAGGGTTCCAGGAGAGCAGGCTGAGCAAATAGGGCCTCATGATGCTTCAGCTTGGCTGAGGTTCAGCGTCACTTCTGCTGAAGCCAGCCACAAGGCCAAGCCCAGATTCAAGGGGCAGGAAAATAGACTTCTGTCAATGCAAAGTCACATAACAAGAGATGTGGATAGAGGAAGAGAGGGGAAGACCTGTGGCCATTTTTGCAGTCCATCTGCCAGAATAAGAATGAGACTTTGATAGGGATTCCCTGATGAGCTCTCCCCTGGGGTATCTCAAGCAGAACATGTGGACTGCAGTGTGCTTAGAGCTTTTGAGCTGGGGTTGGGGAGCTGGGGAGCCCCTGGAGAGGAGCTTGAGGTCTGAAGGAGCCAGTAGGTTTGCAGGAGTTTTCTGGCTGACGCAGTATGGCTGCTTTGTCAGGTATTGCTTCTTTATTTTATTTTATATTATTTTGAGATAGGGTCTCACTCTGTTGCCCAGGCTGCAGTGCAGTGGCACAGTCCTGCAGCCTTGACCTCCTGGGCACAAATGAGCCTCCCACCTCAGCCTCCTGAGTAGCTGAAACTATAGGTGCATACCACCACACTAGTCCAATTTTTATTTATTTTTTGTAGAGACAGGATCTTGCTGTGTTTCCCAGGCTGGTCTCAAACTCCTGACCTCAGGTGATCTGCCCGCCTTTGCCTCCCAAAATGCTGGAATTACAGGCATGAGCCACCATGCCCGGCCTCTTATTTATTTGAGCCAATAGATGTCCACGCTGGGGCTTGGGCCTGGACCCGAGTGTGCTTTTGTTTCCTAGTTCTGATCTCCAGCTCTGATTTTTCAGATTAAGGAAATATCCATCACTTCAAGGAGTTAATAATTTTCTGAAACAAATTAAAAAAACAAAATTTGGATGAATTTAAACAACAATGACAAAGTTTGAAAAAATGTGAGTCCAGATTTCTGAGGTGTTTTGCACCAGGTAGTCTCCCAAAGATGCTGGTTCCCAGCTTGGACTGTACATTAGAACCTTCTGCAAAGTTCTATAAAAATCTAAGTACCCAGGCCACATCTCAGAATTAAGTGAGAATCTGAGGGTGAGATAAAGCATCAGTATTTTCTAAAGCGCCCAGAGTCATTCCAATGTGCAGCCACTATTGACAACCACTGGTGCAGACTCTTGAACTCAGAGTGGGGTCCTGAGACCTGGAGCAGGGGGTTCCTGCTGCGGAACTTGTTAGGAATGCAGAATCCCAGCCCTCCCCCACCAGACCTACTGAGCCAGGGCCTCCTTTTCGGCAAAACCACCAGGGGCTTTGGAGGCAATGGAGGCTTTCAGAAGCCTTAGCTCAGAGCATCTTATTCGACCCTCGGAGCCCTGTGATGTGGGTGTGGATGTCTGTGGTTAGTAGCTGAAGTCACAGGTTCAGGGAGGTGCCATAGGTGCTCCCATGGCGGAGCCAGCCAGGAGGCAGTTCCAGTGCAGTCTGAGTCTGAAGCTTACCATCCCCACAACACACGGCTTCACCCACTGCCCAGGCTGCAGCATTTGCGTCAGGCAGCTCCGTCTGGGCCTGTTCCCCAAGTGGACACTGGAATGAGATTTTGTCTTTCCTTGTCTCAGAAAAAGTGTGCCACTATGAATGCATTTAACACCCTTCACTGGCACCTCTGCTGAGCACAGGCCGATGCGGTTACGCCTGCCTCTTCCTGGACTTCCCTGTCTATTCCTCTCCCAGCTGGAATGTCCCTTGCCAGAGGTGTGGGTCCTAATTCAAGAGCCAGATAAGCATCCCAGAAACAGAGGCCAGAGAGAAATGCTTCATTCTTCAATCCCATCCCATCAGATGCCTACTTCTGATCTGAGTTTCTTCAGACCCAACATAAATATGCCTCTGGAAGCATATGTGGTAGTTTCTCTGTTTCTTTGAAATTGCACTCAAATACCACACTCCAATCCAGTCATTTGCCACCGAGCCAACTCTGACATGGAATTTCACTTCCACCTCAATTTCTGTATCTTTGACTTAGTAGAAATAAGTAAAATCCACCTTCAACTGTCCTTTACTTTTTATTTATTTATTTTTTTGAGATGGAGTGTCAATCTGTCGCCCAGGCTGGAGTGCAGTGTTACAATCTCGGCTCACTGCAACATCCGCCTCCTGGGTTCAAGCAAATCTCCTGCCTCAGCCTCCCAAGTAGCTGGGATTACAGGTGCCTGCCACCATGCCTGGCTAATTTTTATATTTTTAGTAGAGATGGGGTTTCGCCAGGTTGGCCAGGCTGGTCTTGATCTCCAGATCTCAAGTGATCCTCTCGCTTGGCCTCCCGAAGTGCTGGGATTACAGGCATGAGCCACTGCACCTGGCCAACTGTCCTTTAAATTCAGGCACATCATTTAAAAATAATCTCTTCCATTTCTTTTATAGACACACATACTGTATCAGTCTGTTTTCACACTGCTATAAAGAACTGCCTGGGACTGGGTAATTTATAAGAAAAGAGGTATAATTGACTCACAGTTCCACATGGCTGGAGAGGCCTCAGGAAATTTACAATCATGGCAAAAGGTGAAGGGGAAACAAGGCATGTCTTACATGGCAGCAGGAGAGAGAGCGAGCGAGGGGGGAAGTGCCGCATTAAAACCATCAGCTCTTGTAAGATGGTTCTCACTATCATGAGAACAGCAAGGGGGAAATCCAACTCCATGATCCAATTGGCTCCCACCAGGCCCCTCCTCTGATATGTGGGGATTACAGTTCAAGATGGGATTTGTGTGGGGACACAAAGGCAAACCATATCACATACTTAATGACATCAAGGATTCCTGAGACCTACTTCATCTTAAAATCCGGTATCATCAGATCTACAAACAGGTACCACCATCATACACCTCCACTCCTCATCACAGCTAAAAGGGGCATCTTCTCCGTCATACTGTTCAGGTCTGTGTGGTTGCCATCAACCCCCTCCTTGCCCATGAGCTTTTTTACACATGCACAAACATGCATGCACACGTGTAGACACACACACACACACATCATTCCACTGGCTGTCTAAAAGATTTCTTTTCCAACTTTTGTGAATGAAACATTTTCTTTGTTCACATATTTTAACAACTTCTCTACATCCTTATTTCTTTTAATTAAAAGGATTTATGTATTCTTTTACATATGGAATTGTCTTGACTTAATTTGGAGAAATAATGTCACATGGTTATGATTTAGAATTATTGGCCCAGTAGGCCGTAAAGTCAAGCTCAAGAAAGTTCAAAAAAGTGGTGTCGTAAACAGCATGTTCTCTGAGTTCGGTTCATTTTTTTCTAAATAAAGCTTTAAAATATATTTTAAAATTTAACACAATTCTAAATAACTCCATGAAAGGGATATCATAATGTAAATTAGAACTGACAAGTAATAAAAATACTACATATCAAAATTTGTGGGGAAAAGCAGAAGTGGCATCTTGAAGGAACATTATAGGTAAAATTAAAGAAAGGAAATGATAACATGAAAAGCAGACATTGTTGAAACGATGAAGATGATAGATCCAGGACAAAACCTGATTCTTTGAAAATAATAAAATAGATATTTTTGACAACAGAGAAATAGCACAAATTTGAAAATACAGGCTAACAGTTATAGCACAATTATAGCAAAGATTAAAAAGAGATCCCTTTAAGAATGTCACTCTATAAGATTTTAAAACTGGCCAGGTGCAGTGGCTCATGCCTGTAATCCCAGCACTTTGGGAAGCCGAATCGAGAGGATTGCCTAAGGCCGGGAGCTCAAGACCAACCAGTCTGAGGAATTCAAGGCTCCAGTGAGCTAGGATGGTGCCACTGCACTCAGCCTGGATGACACAATGAAACCCTGTTTCCAAAACAAAAACAAAACAACCAATTCCCACTTAAGAGTCTCGCTGGATTTATTACTCCTTCCCCATAGTCCTAATTCTATGCCATCGTTGGGCCTTACCTTTATGAATAAGTAAACAGGGCCTGGCAAAGGGAACCAGTTTTCTGTCCTTTAGGCCTAGAGCTAAGGGTAAATGCGGCGAGCAGAGTCCCCTTCCTGTAGGTTCCCAGAGTATGGCTAACACCATGTCCAGAGCCCTTCTGCTGCACATCCAAGCACTTCCAGGACACTCTGCTTCCCTTCACAGGGACACTGACTAATCCTTGCTGATTTAAAAATAAAGGGAATGACACTGAGTTAAAAAAGCCAGTCTCAGAAGGTGATATGCTGTATGGTTCCATTGACGTCATAGCCTTGCAATAATGCAGTTTTGGAGATGAAGAACTGATTAGAGGCGGGTGGACCCGGGGATGGGGAAGGGAGAGGGTTACTCTAAAGGGTAGCTGGAGGGGGCCTTTCAGTGCTGTAACCATTCTGCACCTTGATTGTGGTGGTTACAGGAAGCTACGTGGGGGTTAAAATTGCATAGACGTACGTGCATGCGTGCACGCGCGCGCACACACACACACACACACACACAGGTGCAATCTGAATAAGCTCCATGGACTGCAGCAATGTCGAGTTTATAGAATTGTTATTGTATGCTAATTGTGCAAGATGCCACCTTTGGGAAGGACAGGTGAAGGGTATGAGTTTTTGTGGGTCTGTAACTATTTCTTTTTTTTTTTTAAATAAAGACGGGATTTCACCACGTTGGTCAGGCTGGTCTTGAACTCCTGACCTCAGATGATCCGCCTGCCTTGGCCTCCATAGTGCTTAGATTACAGGCGTGAGCCACCACTCCCGGCCGGGTCTGTAACTATTTCAAAATAAAAAGTTGAATGAGGCCAGGCACGGTGGCTCATGCCTGTAATCCCAGCACTTTGGGAGGCTGAGGCAGGTGGATCATGAGGTCAGGAGATCAAAACCATCCTGGCTAATGTGGTGAAACCCCGTCTCTACTAAAAATACAAAAAATTAGCCGGGCATGGTGGCGTGCGCCTGTAGTCTCAGCTACTCAGGAGGCTGAGGCAGGAGAATCGCTTGAACTGGGGAGGCGAAGCTTGCAGTAGGCCGAGATGGTGCCACTGTACTCCAGCCTGGACAACAGAGCAAGACTCTGCCTCAAAAGACAAAAAAGTTGAAGGAATGTGAATGTCTGCACGCATGACTTTTTTTCTGTAACCTTACTTCCATGAATCGATTGAAATTTGGACATCAAAGCAGGGTCAGACCTAGTTATTCATAGGTAGAAAGAGGACTAAGCAGAAATATTGGGCATCAGAACCTGGCTACTTTTATTTTGAGATGGAGTCTTGCTCTGTCACCAGGCTGGAGTGCAGTGGCACCATCTCAGTTCACTGCATCTCCGCCTCCGGGGTTCAAGTGATTCCCCCGCCTCAGCCTCCTGAGTAGCTGGGACTACAGGTGCATGCCACAACACCCAGCTAATTTTTTTTTTTTTTTTTTGGTAGAGACTGGGTTTTACCATGTTGGCCAGGATGGTCTTGATTTCCTAACCTCATGATCCACCTGCCTCAACCTCCCAAAGTGCTGGTATTACAGGCATGAGCCACCACGCCCGGCCCAGAACCCGGCTACCTTAACTGTGGTTCATGGGCCAGCAGCATTGGCATCGCCTGGGAGCTTCTCCCAAATGCAGGATCTCAGGCCCATGAGAATCTGCATTTTAAGGTCCTGAGATGATTTGCATGTACATTTAGGTTTCAGGAGCTCTGGAACTTTTCTTAGAGTAGAAATTCAGTTTGGTGGTCAAAGATGCAGGCTTAAGTTGGTTACCTGATCCTGGACGAGTCCCATGATCTTTTGATCTTCAGTTTCCTTTAGATCCCCTCTAGAAAACGAGAGGCTTATTATGAGGATGATAACACCTCCTAGAGGTTCTAGGCAGAATTAACGAGTAAGTTACATAGAAAGTGCTTGTGCCATTATAGACACTCAGTAAACAGAGCTGTTGTTTCTATGGGCAAGTGAATCTCCAGATGGTTTTCCAGTACTGCTGGTTCCATTTTAGCCAAGGGGAAAAGTGGAAGCAAAGTGAATGTTTAACTAAAGAGGAGTAGTTAAGAAAATAGCACGTCCACATGGTGAGGCCTCTTTTGTAACTGTTAAAAGTGGCAGCCGGTATGGTAGGGAGAAGCCCAGAAGGGAGCAGAGGAGGGTGCTGGGGCTTCTGGTGCATCTTGTGGGCACCTCTGATGACGCGAGGGTGGAAGTGGAACAGAAGCCTATTGCGGGTGGGAGGAGAATTGGAAGCCTTTCCCTTTCCTGTTCTTTTTTTTTTTTTTTTTGAGATGGAATCTTGCTCTGTCACCCAGGCTGGAGTACAATGGTGCAATCTCGGCTCACTGGAGTACAGTGATGCAGTCTTGGTGACCTCTGCCTCCTGGGCTCAGGCGATTCTCCTGCCTCAGCCTTCTGAGTAGCTGGGACTACAGGCACCCGCTACCACACCTGGCTAATTTTTGTATTTTTAGTAGAGACGGAGTTTCACCATGTTGGCCGAGCTTGTCTCGAACTCCTGACTTGAAGTGATCCACCTACCTTGGCCTCGCAAAGTACTGGGATTACAGGTGACCACCACCACACCTGGCTAATTTTTGTATTTTTAGTAGAGAAGGGATTTCACCATGTTGGCCAGGCTTGTCTCGAACTCTTGACCTCAGGTGATTTGCTCACCTCGGCTTCCCAAAGTGCTGGGATTACAGGTGTGAGCCACCAGGCCGGCCACCTTTTCTCTTTTCTTCAGCATTTCCCTTGAGTACTAGTTACTGCAGAGACCCCTGGAGTCGGGCCCGTCCTGGGTCTCGGAGGGACTGATTGTGTCCAGTGTTGGGCTGTGCGTAGGTGGCCATGGTGGATTCCCAGGTTCTTCCCACAGCTGCTTCCCTTTAACTCCGACAAGGCAGCCATCCAAAGGGCCTGGCCCACTCCACTTGTAGTGGGAGGGTCAGTCTGTATCGTTTCCTTCTAGACCTTGCAGCTTTTGTATTTTAAAACTCAAGGGACAACAGTCATCTCCTAAAAATAGCAGCAGTGACATAGCTCTGCAGTCAGTTTTGCTGGCACTGAGAATTCAGCTTTTGTCTCTGGTGTTAGATAATGGGCAGGTTTCTAGGAAATGAATTCTATGTACAGTAGAGCCAGGTTCACTTGACCTCACTGGAGACCTTGAGCCCAGCTTGCTGCACTTCGGGGTCCTTTAGTCATCTCCCAGCTGACCTCCACGCTTTGGAGGGTTCAGGTCTTTGGGGGACGTGTTTTTTGGAAGCGCAAAGGCCCTAGGCACATAAGAGTCACGTTTGAGGAAGCTGACATGGCCTGTGATGGCCCCTGAGGAGTGGGGAAAGGGGCAGTGCCTTGTCACCTGTATGTCCTTTGTTGAAGAGCAAACTGCACCAGGCCATCTCTGAGGTAGTTTCACACACCATGATCGGGTGAAGGCCACTTTTAGCTGCAAGTACAGGCCCTACAGGCGATCAGCTCATTCTGGTTTGTCTGGGACTTTCCAGTTTTTCGATTTTAGCACTGAAAATCCTGCATCCTGGGAAACCCCTCTGTCCCCAGCAAACTGGGATGGTTAGTCACCCGACCCATGAACAAGGCCCCCTTAGGTTGAGGCTGCATGCAGAGTGTTGCCTAAGAGAAGCTGAAGGACCCATCAACCTCAGATTTTCTCCTTTAGCACTCTCTGGCCCCTGACTTTGGAGGAAAGCAGTGTATTAAGTTCTATTATCTGGAAGGAAGCACTGGACTAAGCTTAGCCCCTTATATGGGTTCTTTTATCACACAAGAAGGCCATCACCCAGCCAGGGGTAGGGCCCACGTGAGGACACAGGATAGATAGATCTTCTTGGGGGGATTCTGGGAGATAGGAGAGCCATTGATCAGAGAGGGCCTGTGGGGTGGAGGGTAGGGGCTGGACTGGAGTTGGGGAAAAGTAGATTAAATACATTTCTTGAAAAAATTAACTTACTTAAAATATACTAGGGAAGCTATGGCCAGTTTCTTTTTAATAGAAATAATCATTTTTAAATTTTCTTGAGTGTAAACAAATCTGAACCACTGGGTCTGTTTGTGAGGCACAAGTGTATTGAGTTAATTTTTCTTTTTCTTTTTTTTTTAGGAGACAGGATTTCACCATATTGGTCAGGCTGGTCTCGAACTCCTGACCTCAGGTGATCGACCCACCTCGGCCTCCCAAAGTGCTGGGATTACAGGCGTGAGCCACCGTGCCCGGCCGAGTTAATTTTTCAAAACCCCAAACCTATCTCATTTGTCAGAGACAGTGACTTACAGTGACTCTACTAATAATTGTATTGGGTCTAAGAATAATTCAGATACTCTTGGCTGGGTGCAGAGGCTCATGCCTGCAATCCCTCAGTGCTTTGGGGGGCTGAGGTGGGTGGATTGCCTGAGCCCAGGGGTTCAATACCAGCCTGGGCAAAATGGTGAAACCCCATCTCTACAAAAAAATACAAACATTTGCTGGTCACAGTGGCATGCACCTGTAATCCCAGACGCGCAGGAGGCTGAGGTTACAGAATCACCTGAGCCCAGGAAGTCAAGGGTGCAGTGAGCTGTTGTACTCTAGTCTAGTCTGGGCAAGGGAAGTGATTCTTTGTCTCAAAAAAAAAAAGTCTCAATTTTTTTTTATTCAATAATTTTAATCTGGTAGAGGGACCTTGGAAATACTTAAATGCTCATATCATTCTTATGGATTGGTTTGGGTATGTAAGTTCTGACATAGACAGCAAGGCTGTGTTTCCTATGGTAACATCCAACAAGCCTGCTGAGTAATGTTTTTTTCTGGAAAAGAATAGATTTTCCTGAACTTTATTAAAACACAGTATCAGGTGCTGAAGGGATAATTTTGAGATTTTGTATTTTTCCACTTACAGAAGAGGTTTTTTTTTTTAAAATTTCTGAATGGAACTACTTGAGTACGACTTTGAAAAAGTCACTTTCACTCAAAAAATCCCAGAGTCTTTTACCTGGAAAATTAATTGATGCACCTATAAATAATATCTAGCTCTAAAAATTGATGGAATTCTATCTTGTGATTTAAAAAAAATAAATGAGTAGAATTAAATGATTAAAATACTGTAGTCATGGGATTACTAGGAACAGAGATTTTTTTTTTAAAGAAACCTAACAAAAAAGGTCAAAGTAATGGGAAATCCCCAAAGAGCGTAAAAAGAAGAAATTTGCAAGGGAAAGTGAAGAAAAAGGAACCTTTTAAATAACAGCTGTATTGATACAGAATTCACATACTCTACGATTCAACTGTTTAATGTCTACAAATCAGTAGTTTTTAGTGTATTCACAGATTTGTGCAATTATCCCCACCATTAATTTCAGAACGTTTTCATCAATTTAGAAAGAACTGCATACCTTCCAGCTTTTACCCTCTATTCCCCACCCCCTCTAGCCCTAAGCAATCGTTAAGTCTACTCTGTGTGCCTATTTACATGATTTATGGGAGGATTTTTATGAAAGAACTAGATCCTTGTAACTTTATGTCACCCTATCTTGACAATTTCCTCAATGAGTGAGTAGGGCATTCACCCCCCCAACCAGGAGTGGCTGCCACATGCAAGACTCTCACCATAAATTACCTATCAATTATAGTGGAGGATGGGGGGCTGAGTTTTTAAAGTATGCAAAGCTCTAAGTCTGACTAATTCCATGTTGAGTGTTGGGCCGTGCTGTCTGCTCCCTGTCGCTGCAGAGGTCCTCAGAGTGTGGTCTCCACCCAGCGTGACCTGGGACCTCACCCTACGCCCCTTGGATCCCAGGCACTGGGGCAGGATCAGCACTCAGTGTTCAGCAAACCCTCTAGTGGGTTCGGTTGTCTGCTCACCTTTGAGCACCGTGGATGGGCTGCTTTTAGGACATCGTCTGTTTTGCTGTTTCTTACACCCTCCACCCACCACCCCACCACCTCAGCTCGTCCTGCATTCTTTTCTGAAGAAAAGGTTGCAGTGGGTTTCTCTTGGTGGTCTTGTCTGCTCCCTCCCTCTCTTTTCTTGCTCCTGCCTCGGCGGGGTCAGGGAAAGCAGCTCTGCAGAGAGTAGGCTAGTTGGCTTTGCCCTTGGTGGGGTGTCTGGGGGTTTGGGAGGGGCTCGGGAGTGGACAGATGCTATCGGACATCTGCTTCTGCCAGTGGCTTTAGTCTGGACCCGCCCTGGACCAGATCTTGTCAGTGGTCTCCTCCCACTGCCTCCTCCGTCGTTCCCTCTTTGCTGCCTCCTCCATCTTTCCCTCCTTTTCATGAACATATTTGGACCCCTCCTGTCATAAAAACAAAAACAACCCAAAACCCCAAACTCACTTGCTAGTGGGTTGGGCTCCAGCAGGTCCTCAAAATCTTCTGCTTACCAAGGCTAAAGGCTGCCAGCCGCTGGGTCCCGTGTCCTCGTCCTGCCTCCAGCCTTGGGGTGGCTGGTTCTGCCCTTGCCAGCCCAGGGCTCCTGCCTTCTAGGCTGCTTGTCCTCAGTGTGTGCTTTATTGGTGGGCGTCATGAAAGCATCCGTGCCTGGGGCCCAGCCCTACCTCTGGATTCCTCCCACCCATGGAAACGTCTCATGACCCTGGCAGGGCTGCCTCCTCCTCCCCCAGTGCTTTGGGCACTATTGTCAGAATTGGAACAGGAAGGCAAACCTGCCTCAGGGGCCAGGATGCGAGGGCAGAGTCTCAGATTTCCTCGGTCCTGTGCCTCTCGGCCAGTTGTGCTGGGTGTGCACAGCTTGTTCAAGGGCTCACGGTAGCCTGGCTTCTGGTCTCGCCAACACCGTGGCTCCCAGGAACTGCTCTGCGCCTGGGATCCTGCCACCACAGCCTGCACCCGGGAGCCTCTTTTTGCTTCTTTACACTTCTCATTTGTTGGTCTCCCCTGCAGTTAGGGGAGATGATCTGGTGTCCCTTCCTTTGTTCCATGAGGCCCTTCTCACGGGCTGGCCTCTTTACTCCCTGTCATGGTTAGTTTCATGAGTCAGCAGGGCTAGGCCGAAGTACCCAGGTATTCTGTCCAACACTGGTCTAGGCGTTCCTGTGCAGGTACTTTGTGGCTGTGGTTAACATCTACAATGAGTTGACTTTAAGTCAAGGAGATTACTCTCTGTAATTTGGGTGGACCTCATCCAATCAGTTGGACAAAAACGGAGGTTTCCTGGAGAAGAAGAAATTCTGCCTCGAAGCTGCAGCCTCAGCTCGGGCCTGAGTGTCTAGCCCCCCTGCCTGCCCTGTCCATTTCGGACTTGCCGGCCCCCACAGTCCTGTGAGCCAGTTCCTTAAAATAAATCTCTTTGTATCTGAGTCTCCTCTTGGTTCTGTCTCTCCGGAGAGCCCTGACTGATGCATTCGCCTAGGAACATTGTCTGCTGGCAGAGCCTCCCCGGGCTCATGCAGCTGGTGCCAGCTCTCAGCCCTGTACCGCTTTCCTGGGAGTCACATGTGCCTTCAGGCTCACGTGCAGACTTCCTCCTGCCAGTCTTCTCCCAGCTTCTCCTTCTTAAAGTGTTCCTGTTGCCTCTAGGGCCAGCTTCCTGGGCATACAGACTGTGCAGTCCACAGGCCTGTACTTAAAAGGGGCCTGTGTCTGGTGGAATGCTGTGCTGTTACTGTTTTGAAATTCTTAATGGTTTTGAAACAGAGCCCGCATTTTCATTTTGCACTGGGGCTCCAAAGTACAGAGCCGGTCCTGGCTGTCCCTACATTTCTGGCTGTCCCTGTGTTTCTGGCTGCCCATGTTTCCAATCCTACAGTCAGCCCGGCCTTCCTCGTCTTCTGTATCCAGTCACTTCCCAAGCAGGGGGACATCCGCCACAATGGTCTCCCACGCTTCACTGGGGTCTCACTTAAACAAGTGCTGTACCCCACCCCCCAAGACTCTCACCAGTGTATTCTGCTGCCGCTTCTAGATTTATCTTCATGTGTGTGGCTTTTTTCTTTTCTTTCTTTCTTTCTTTTTTTTGAGACAGAGTTTTGCTCTTGTTGTTTAGGCTAGAGTGCCGTGGCACGACCTCAGCTCACTGCAACCTCCGACTCTTTGGTTCAAGTGATTCTCCTGTCTCAGCCTCCCAAGTAGCTGGGATTACAGGCATGCACCTGTACAGCACCACACCTAGATAATTTTTGTATTTTTAGTAGAGACAGAGTTTCACCATGTGGGCCAGGATGGTCCGCCCACCTCAGCCTCCCAAAGTGCTGGGATTACAGGTGCCGTAGCCACTGCTCCCAGACTTGTCTTTTTTATTCAGCATTGTCTTTCGAAACACTCCCTGCAGAGTCTCTCACAGCAGTTCTCAGATGCTTCCCTCTCTGTCAAGGAAGCTGGGTGACCTGCTGTCCCCCAGCTGTGCACTGTGCTGCCTGCTCCCTGATCCACCGTGGTGGATCCTTGTTCCCCATGGAACACACATCTGTCCCTCCTTGGACTGCAGGGCCACTCAGGGGTCCCCTCCCGTGAACTTCCCATGGGCCTCTTTGCTGCATGGCTTCCCCTGACTTCGGACCCTCATCACAGTTTGCAGCTTGGTATAGATTCCTTTCATTCTGCTTTGTTTCAGACCGATTGGTGGATATTTTCTCTTGAAGCTCGATCAGCTCCATGAGGGAGATGCTCAGCCTCATTCAGTTTCTGCCCTGTGCAGTTGGGCAGTTTGTTGCACACGGTTGGTGGATTGTCCCTGCTTGGTCCCCCAGGCTGGAGTGCAGTGGGGCTATCTCAGCTCACTGCAACTTCCGCCTCCAGGGTTCAAGCGATTCTCCTGCCTCAGCCACCTGAATAGCTGCAACTACAGGCATGCGCTACCATGCCCGGCTAATTTCTTGGTATTTTTAGTAGAGATGGTGTTTCCCCATGTTGGCCATGCTGGTCTTGAACTTCTGACCTCAGGTGATCCGCCCTCTTCAGCCTCCCAAAGTGCTGGGATTACAGGTTCGAGCCACCGCGTCTGGCCTGTCCCTGCTTTTTGAATATGATTCAGGTACCATACCCTGTTGACAGTTACCTAAGTTATTTTGAAAATTCTTAAAAATAGGGCAGGTCTCAGCACTGTGGACGTTTTGGTTCTAATAATCCTTTGCTGTGCATGGCAAGGTGCTTAGTAGCCCCTGCTCCCTGGATGCCAGCACCAGTTGTGATGACCAAAGTCTCCAGACATGGCCAGTTTCCCTTGGGGGCACAGTCACCCCTGGTTGAAATCACTGGAATAGAGATGGAAACGAGTAAGATTGTTGGAATTACAAACCTGGGGGCCTTCTTTCCTGGAAGAATCTGCGGTATTTGGCACGCTTCGCTGCTCTCTCCTGTCTCTTTCTCACCAAGAGTTTTGTCAGGTGTTTTTCACAGTTAAAGAATTTATGTGCTTTGGGGCCGGGTGCGGTGGCTCATGCCTGTAATCCCAGAACTTTGGGAGGCCAAGGTGAGCAGATCACTTGAGGTCAGGAGTTCGAAACCTGCCTGGCCAACATGGTGAAACTCCGTCTCTACTAAAAATACAAAACAATTAGCTGGGCGTGGTAGCACGAACCTGTAATTCCAGCTACTTGGGAGGCTGAGGCAGGAGAACTGCTTGAACCCAGGACGTGGAGGTTGCAGTGAGCCGAGACTGTGCCACTGTACTCTAGCCTGGGCAACAGAGAGACTCGGTCTCAAAAAAAAAAATTACCTTCTTTGGTAGGAAAATTGTATTTACCAGCTCCTCCACCATACCATCCTGTTCTGTAAAATGGAAAATACCATAAAGAGTTCCCGGCTCTGAAACGCTTCTCTGTTTGTTATTTGGAGTGTTTGTTGTTGTTTGAATCTTAGCATTTGACCGGATTTTCCTCTTGGAGTTGTAATAGGACAAGGGAGCTTTTAAAAGTGTAATCTGAGGAGATTAGCCCCAGGAGGCATGAAACATCCCTCCGAAGTTCACGTCGGTCTTTCGAGGACATCTCGTCACGTTCATCCAGGGCCTGGTGTGAGCAGCCTAGAGGACAAGTGAGGCCGCTGCCACCTGCCTGGTGAAAATGTAATTGACAGGAAGTTAATGAGGGGCAGAGACGACTGTTTTATGCCTAACAGAACCGCGTGACACATGTTTTACCAAGAAACCATGCACTTGGCTTTGATTTTCAAAGTGATTTTTGTGAACTAATAACACTTCAAGTAGGAATTCTCCCTTTAAAAAGAACTCTCAGCTGGGGATGATGGCTCATGAATGTAATCCCAGCACTTTGGGAGGCTGAGGCGGGGTGATCACTTGAGCTTGGGAGTTCGAGACCAGTCTGGGCAATATGGTGAGACCCTTGTCTCTACAAAACATGCAAAAATTAGCCAGATGTGGCGGTTGATGCCTATAGTCCCAGCTACTTTGGAGGCTGAGGCAGGAGGATCATTTTAGCTGGAAAGTCGAAGCTGCTGTGAGCCATGATCATGCCACTGCACCCCAGCCTGAGAAACAGAGCAAGACCCTGTCTCAGAAAAATTAAAAAAATAAGAAGAAATGAAGAAATGTCACAAAACAATTTGCATTAAACATATCTCTCTCGATTCAGTATGAAGTTGCCTCTTTTTCAGTTTAATATATGTATTTATTTAGCAAATATTCACTGGACATGCGTACCTGTGCCAGGCGCTGTTCTAGGGGACAGAAATGGAGATTGCTGCTGAAATGGAGCTTGCGTGATTTTAGGGGAGAGAAACAATGACAAGCTCAAATACATGCACCCCTTCTCAGGGGAGGGAGCAAGTGCTCAGAAGATGCAATAAGGCAGGCAGGGAAGGGGCTTTGCAGCACTGGGCTGATGCTGCAAATTTCTCTCCTCGCCAGGGAAGGAACCTTTGAGTAAAGACCTGGAAGGAAGCGAAACTCTTGCTGTTTGGAGGTCTAGGAAAGAGCCTTCCAGGCTGGTGGAGGAGATGGTAGAGCCTGGAATGTTCTAGAAGAGCTAGGAGGCCATTGGGGCCAGAGTGGAGCAATGTGGGGAGAGGGCAGGAGATGAGGTCAGAAGTGACCAATGCTTAACTCACAAAGAGAAGGACAGACTCCGGTAAGGAGAGCTGGAGGGAAAGGAAGAAAACCCAACTCCAGGCGGAAGTGAGAGCTTTGCTAGCGTCTTGTTGAAGTTTGCTCCTCTTTCAAGTGGACGAAGTCTTCCAGGGCAGTCTTCTTAGGCACCAGTTGTGCTGAGCTTGTCTCTTATATTGTGCTTAATTAGATCAATGTCTTTTCAAAGTTTGTTTAACTGAATCAACAAGTGTTTTCCTGGATGCATAGAGAGCTGGAATTTGAGGTCCCCTAAACATTGTCCTTGATGGACAAATCTGTATTTGGGATGCTGATCTGTGGTCCTTAGCTTAGGGGTTTTATGTCTGACTTTGAGTCTTGGTGGTCATTTCCATTTGACAAAGGAGTTTAAGCTTGTGATTATATGGGGTCTGTTGAGTGTGTGATTTTGCTTGTTCAGGTGAAAAGAAATGCACCGAGAAACGCCTGAATTAGAAAGCACTTCCTGGGTGTTTGTGGCTTCCTCTGTAGGCCCCTGAGATGAGGCTGCCCAAAGGCCTGTGTGGCTAGTAGGTGTGCTGGCGACGTCTGGGTTGTAGCCTTGTTGGGCGCCTGTATGAGAGATGAGGCCCTAGGCCCAGGCGTTCGATGGGTCGCCATGCTGGGTGAGGGCGCTGTGCCAATGGGCTAAAGCCGAGCTGTGGGCCTAGGGTCCAACAGACGGGACTCACTGCAGGGCCCCTCCCCTCTGTCCTCACCTGCAGCAGATGCATCCATCAGTCCTTCACCCATCCCAGAGTTTTGGTGATGGCTCCTCCATGCCAGGCTTTCCACAGGCGATTGGAGGCCAAGACAAGAAGAAGCCATGGGGCTCGATCCTCAAAGACCCAGCAAGTGGCAACGCAGGCCGTGGTGAAGACCCTGAATTCTAGGTTCATGTGGGTCTTGAGAGTTTCTCTGTTGTCTCTCTGCTGGATGCCAATTGCATAGCATTTCTTTCTTCTGTTATGTAACACCGAGAAATAGTCATTGTTCAGGACACGTGAGGAATTTGTTCCAGAACTCCCCCACCTATACCCAAATCTGCATATACTCAAGTTGCACAGTCCGCTTTGTGGAGCCCCTATAGACAAAGAGTCAGCCCTCTGTAAGTGGATTTCACTTCCCACGATTTGGTTGAAAAAAATCTACGTATAAGTGGACTCTGACAATTCCAGGGTTGTTCAAGGGTCAACTGTAACGCAGCCCTATATGAAGAAGAAAGCAAGCGCTGCTGTTAGTGCCACAGCCTGTGGCTCTTCACTTGATTGGAAATTCTTGTGTAGACCTGATGGACTGTAAGAATACGACATGCATTGGGTTCTTATAACTCTGCGTGTGTGTGTGTGTGTGCTGCTTTCTTCCCTTTACTTTCCATACAGTTTATAAGAGGACATTTAGACCAACCAGCAGTTCTCATCTTCAGTCTTTTAGTGCTGAACAAGTTTTGCTGTGTGGCCTCTTAATGCATAATTTAGGAAATTGCTATTGGTATCTTGTAGTCAATATAATCGGAGAAGGATTTTTCCAGTGTAAACACGGCCTTTTCCAATACATTTACGTATCCCAGGACGTTGCTCATTTGTTTCCTGGCTTTTAACTTAACAGCACGGCAAATATGGGCCTTTTCCAATACATTTACATGTACCAGCGCATCATTTGTATGTTTCCTGCCTTTTAACTCAGCAGCAGTATTTGCTTAGCTAAGAAGTTGGGAGAATCTTTTGCCTACTGAATTTAAAAAAGCAATGAAGTTGGTGGTATGTGAAGTTTTCATTGTGGGAGAATGTTTCAGATTTTAGTGATTTCATTTTATTTATTTATTTTTTTGAGATGGAATCTTGCTCTGTCACCCAAGCTGGGGTGCAGTGGTGCGATCTCGGCTCACTGCAACCTCTGCCACCTGGGTTCAAGGAATTCTTCCGCCTCAGCCTCCCAAGTAGCTGAGTATAGATGCCTGCCACCATGTCTGGCTAATTTTTGTGCTTTTAGTAGCGATAGGATTTCACCATGTTGGCCAGGTTGGTCTTGAACTCCTGACCTCAAGTGATCTGCCTGCCTCAGCCTTCCAAAGTGCCGGGGTTACAGGTGTGAGCCACTGCGCCCAGCGGATATGTTCATTTCTTTAACCTATGACTTCCTATTTTGGACATTGAGGTTATTTCTAGTTTGCAATTTACACAGAGATTTGCACATCTTCATACAACCTACTGACTCTTGGGAAATTGTTAGATTTTGTTTGGATCTGTGTAGGAGGTTCTCTTATTTTTGAAAGTCAATCTGCCTTTCCCTGGGGTAGGATTAGACTTCCCTCCCTGTAACATCACACTTGACCATGTCACTTGCTCTGGCCAAGTCAGTGAGAAGTGACTTGTGTAACTTTTGGCCAGAAATTTTGAAGTCCAGCATATGACTTGCCTTATCCTTTTTCCCCTCTTCCAGGCAACCCACAATTTTCCAGGTAGAGTCTCCTCCATCAACCTGAGTCCTAGGAGGGCTAACAGTGTGGGAAAGAGCTGCGTGCCAACCTTGTGGCACGTGCAGGAAGCAGACGTTCGTCATGCGCCGTTAGGATGTGGGGATTGCTTGTTCTGATGCACAGCCTAACTTACCCTGACCCACCGAATGTGTATTGGCCAGTGGCCCCCTAGAGAGTGAACCTGCTTATGGTCATCACTCAGGCATTTGAATATCGATGTACATCTCTTGTCCTGTCCCTGGCTTGTCACCCTTGACTAACATATTCTGAAGCAGTCTTCACCCCAGTTCCCGTTTTCATGTTCTAGGGAGATAAGGCCCCATACCCTGAACTGCTTGACCGCATGACTTCTGCTTTAAGCCTGGGGAACCCGATAGGGTAACCCCCGAGCTCCTGTGGTGAGTCTCATGCTCCCTTCAAATTAACTAATCCAACTGCGCTGTGGGAAACCCACCTAGGTAACGCCATAAAGGATCCAACCCACAGGCCCCTCCGTTTCTCTCTTGTTCCCCACCTGCTGATGGAGGGAGCAGGTCCTGGCTGGGTCCTCCTCTCTTCTCTTTGGTCCTGCCAGGGGTGCTGGCCTCTTCTTTCCAGACCTGTGAGTAGTAAACTTCACTGTTTCATTTTCCAGTCTGAGTGTCCTGTGCTGTGCTGCACGTGATTGCATCAAGCCTCACCACCTCACTTAACAGATCATAACGCTTAAGCTTGCTAGCAAGGCAGGGGAGTACATTTCCTTCCACACTGTTGCCAACACCAATTAATTTGACTCTTTTTACTCTTTTCCAACTTGTCAAAAAATGATACCTCACTTTTATTTGTGTATTTTTGTTGATTAGTGAGGCTGAGACATGTTTCATATCACGTTTACTAGCCCTTTGTATTTCTTTCTTTGAACTACTTTGCCAATTCCTTTGCCAATTTTTTGATTAATCTGTCTTGTCTTCTTGAGGTCTAAGGAATTTTTTTACATATGCTAAAGTTACTATATTCTGCCTTCCCTTTCTTTCTTTCTTTCTTTCTTTCTTTCTTTCTTTCTTTCTTTCTTTCTTTCTTTCTTTTTTCTTTTTTTTTTTTTGAGACAGAGTTTCACTCTTGTTGCCCAGGCTAGAGTGCAATGGTGAGATCTTGGCTCACTGCAACCTCCATCTCCCAGGTTCAAGCTGTTCTCCTGCCTCAGCCTCCCAAGTAGCTGAGATTACAGGCGCATGCCACCACACCTGGCTAATTTTTGTATTTTCAGTAGAGACAGGGTTTCACCATGTTGGTCAGCCTGGTCTCGAACTCCTGACCTCAGGTGATTCTCCCACCTCGGCCTCCCAGAGTGCTGGGATTACAGGCATGAGCCACCGCGCCTGGCCTCTGCCTTCTTTTTCTAATTTGTCATTTAAAAAAATCCTGTTGAAGGTTTATAGAATTTCCTGAATATGTGGCTTGATATCTGTTGTCAGTTTTGGAAAATTCTCTGCCATTATCTTGTCAAATTCCGGTTTGTTCCAGTTCCTTTTTCTTCCTATTCTGTGACACCAAATTCACACACACCAGACCATTTACACCATGCTGCCTGCATATTTTATGATTTTCTTCCTGTCTTTTAAATCTTTTTAAAAAAAATTTCTGGGCACTTTTGATTAATCTTATCTTTTGATTCACTCATCATCTCTTTACCCTAATCTACTATTTAATTGCTTTTTACATTCTTAATTTCAATTATGTTGTATTTCTAAAATTTTTGTTTAATTCTAGTTCTCTGATAAATTTCTTCGTTTGTCATTATTTGCTTTTACATATTAGTTATTTTAAAGTATGATCATTCTAATGTCTGGATCCTCTGGGGATGTTTTCTGTTGCCTGTTTTTCTCTTGGCCCCGTCTCCTGATACATCTGGTCAGTTTTGGAATGCTAGACCTTGTGTATGAAAATTGAAGTAGCACTGGATTGTGTTATCTTGTCCAGGGAGTATTTAATTTGCTTCTGGTAGACAGAGTGGGACAGAAGATTGCAGGCTGGGTTGTAGTTTTTATAAGATCTGGTGTCTTTCTGGCCTGTCTTTAGGGGATAGCCCTTTTGGCTTCCTATAGCAATATGCCCTGGGCAGACTATGAATGCCACTTTTGTCTCCTTAAGCCAAGCTCATTCCTGTGGCCCTCGGGCTGCATGAGGCCCAGGATGGCTTTGAATGCAGCCCAGCACAAATTTGTAAACTTTCTTAAAATATTATGAGGGGTGTCTGCGTGTGTGTGTGTGTTTATTTTAGCTCATCAGCCATTGTTAATATTAGTATTTTTTATGTGTAGCCCAAGACAATTCTTCCACTGTGGCCCAGGGAACTCAAAAGATTATTACCCGTCCCTGCAAACCCTTTGAGAGTATAAAGACTCTGCTTAATTCTTCTTACCCTTCACCACTCCTCTGTGCTTGGTTTCTCAGCACCCAGCCTTCGGACTCAGGAAATGCCCTTAGGGAAAGCTCATCTCAGGACTTCTGCTTTCTTCCGGGGGATACAGCCAGGCCGGCAAGTCCTGGTTGTTTTGGAAACTGGATGCCTCCAAACGGATATTTAGGGAAAAAAAGTATTCAGTTGTTCTCGGGGGAAAAGTGCCTCTGATTGAAGCCAGTGTCTCAGAGCTGAAAGTGAGAGTCCCTGTCATTTGCCTTTTTACTTTGATTACACTGTTGTTTTGCTGAGAAGGTTTAAATTTTTGTGTAGTCATATGTATCTATTTCTTTATGGTTTTTGGCCTTGCTATATTGCTTCAAAATGCTGTTTCTAAGCCAAGTTTCTAGAAATAGCCATGTAAAATTTTTTTAGTGTTTTTTTTTTCTTTTGAGATGGAGTCTCGCTCTGTTGCCCAGGCTGGAGTGCAGTGGCACGATCTCGGCTCACTCGAACCTCTGCCTCCCAGGTTCAAGCGATTCTCCTCCTTTAGCCTCCTGAATAGCTGGGATTACATGTGCCCGCCACCACACTCTGCTAATTTTTTCTGTATTTTTAGTAGAGATGGGAGTTTCACCATATTGGCCAGGTTAGTCTTGAACTCCTGACCTCATGATCTGCCAGCCTCGGCCTCCCGGAGTGCTAGGATTACAGGCATGAGCCTGTATTTTTTGGTTTTTATACTCATTTCTTACCTTTGAAAATTGTAGTGTTGGTGCATTTATGTTGATATTTAATACAATATTTCTGTTGATATTTAAATTATCCTGTGAATGTCATTAATCTTAATTGCTTTTTCCTTTTTCTTTCAATTTTACTTATGATTTTGATATAAGGGAATATATTTATGTAGTAAAGTACGTTTACATATTTATTGTTATCTTATTCATTATTTTTAGCATTTGAATCTCTTATCTCTATCAGTAAACTATTTCAGGATATAAGTACGTATGTATGTACAGATTTAGGTTTGCCCTTAACATTTTAGTCCTTTCGTATTGTCTTTTGATTTATGGGGTGTGTGCTTACTGCTCAGTAATCAACTTTTCCGGCAATGTTGGTGACTCACCCGTCATTGCCCAGATTGCTTCTGTAACACATGTTCTCCTTTAAAGACAGGGTCTTATTTTGGGCCATGTGCTTTATTTTTTTCTCACTGATTTGTGGTAAAACTTTATTCTTGTTAGTATTCTACTTTTCTTGTCTCTCATTTTTGTTAAACAGAGCATACATGTGATAGAAAATAGAATCCTGGCCGGGCAAGGTGGCTCATGCCTGTAATCCCAGCACTTTGGGAGGCCAGGGCGGACAAATCTCCTGAGGTCAGGAGTTCGAGACCAGCCTCACCAACATGGCAAAACCTCATCTCTACGAAAAATAAAATAAAATAAAATAAAATAATAAGCTGGGCATGGTGGCAGGCGCCTGTAATCCCAGCTACTTGGGAGGCTGAGCATGAGAATCACTTGAACCTGGGAGGTGGAGGTTGCAGTGAGCCAAGATTGCACCACTGCGCTCCAGCCTGGGTGACAAAAAAAAAAAAAAAAAAAAGAAAGAAAAGAAAAGAAAATTGAATCCTGTAGATGAGCTTGAAGTGAGAGACCCCAGGCCTCCTGGCCATCCGTCTGCTTCTCAATGCTGTCACTTGCCACCGTTCCTGCTCTCATTTCGCCTGGCGGTCCCCTCCCTGCTGACTGCCACCTGATTGTCTGGCTAGTCTTGATTTGTCCATTTGAGGCAGTGGGGATGATTCTGTGCCATGGCAGGTAGAGATTTTTGCTGACCCACCCTTTTCGCCCCTCTGATCAGACCCATCCACCCATAATTTTTTATATGTATTCTTCTAGTTTCCTGTGTGTGTGTGTGTGTGTGTATTTTTTTTCTTTTTTGAGATGGAGTTTCACTCTTGTTGCCCAGGCTGTAGTGCAGTGGTGCGATCTTGGCTCACCACAACCTCTGCCTCCCCGTTTCAAGCAATTCTCCTGCCTCACCCTCCTGAGTAGCTGGGATTACAGGAATGCACTACCATGCCCAGCTAATTTTGTATTTTTAGTAGAGATGGGGTTTCGCCACATTGGTCAGGCTGGTCTTGAACTCGAGACCTCAGGTGATCCTCCCACCTCGACCTCCCAAAGTGCTGGGATTACACGAGTGAGCCGCTGTGCCCGGCTCTTAAGTATTTTATTTCAACCCCAGTTCCTTTTCCATCAATTCCAGCTGGTATTTCCTGACTTCTCTGTTAGGAAGGACCTTCCTAACCTTTTCCCACTGCCCTGCATCCACCCCTCATATTGTCTTCACTAGCCTTCCACTTACGAGACTAACATTTTCTTGGATCTTAATTATTATCTTATCTTTCTCAACTTTATCTCTAGTTTGATTCTAAAAGCAGAAACCAAGTAACACTTACGTTGTCATAACACTACAACTGTTGCTATTTGAAAAGTCACCTGGCACGCTAGGACTACCTTTTCTTTCTGTGCAATAACATATTTTAAATTATTATAGCAGATAATATATTTTATTCTGTGTTTACTCTTTTTTAAAGCATTAACTATTAACTCTTTTAAGAAAAACAAAATAAAGCAAAAACCTGTGCCATCAGTGAATGTACTACCCCATCTGCAATGAGCGAATACCTTCCTTCCCTTTAGACACCGACGGTGCGTGGAGAGCTCCTCGCAGGGCTCATCTGCACATTTGTTGTATGACATTGACTGTTCAGTGCCTTAACGTCCCTTACACCCGTGTACCTCCTCCCTATCTCAGTCCACACCCGACCCTGCTCATCCCAACCCCACCCTGGCTCAGCCTCCTGCTCACCACGACTCCAGCCCGACTTCCTCAACCCTAGCTTACCTCCAGAGCCCTGAGTCCCTCTCCAGCCCCGCTCCAAGTCACCACCTCCGGGGTAGGGGGGCTCACATGAGACCCTGACTCAATGCCCCACTTACTCCCCAACCCCCTCACCCTGGCTCAACTCCCCTGACCCTAGCTCACCTGGATCCCCATTCCAGCACAAACCCCAACCCCTCCCAACACAACCACTCCCAAGTCACTCACCCTCACCTCCCATGAACCTCTCCCATTTTAGGAGAGTTTGTCTCTTCTGGTACAAGGCTACTCTTGGCCTGTTGAGCTATGGTTTTTTCAGACCCGAGGCCTGCGCTGGCTCTGAGCCAAATTGTGGTCCTGTGGCAAGGCAAAATCTGCTCCAGAGTCTCTGCAGAGAGCAAAGCCCAGAGACTCAACAGCGAGGAGCAACCACGTGTGGGAGCTGTCGTCTCATGGGGATTTTTCTCTCCTCTCCAGGGGCAGGAATTCTCGTCATTGTCACAGATCTATTCCATATTTAAAGCTTTTTCTCACTTCTTATTCGGGGAGGATGTTTAAAGATATCACGTATTTATTGATTGATTGATTGATCTCTAATGCTGCAGAAAATATGCGTTTTAAAAACACGCATCCTTCTTTCTACTTGTTCCCTTCGTGCGTGCACTCATCCCTATGCTACCAAGGGCACATGTTCTGGAAGGCCCTGGGAGCCACAAGAGGTTCATGGCCTCAAAATTGAAGCCCTCAGAGGGTATTTGACCCATTAGGTGGGGTAAGACGGGAACCTAAGGAGAATGACTCCTTGGCAGAAAATGAGGTAACAGGAAAGGAAGTCACTGATACATGCCAGGAACCCAGAGCTGCCTGCGACGTGTGTGGGATTCTGCATTGGGAAACCTGGTGTAAGGGCCTTAGGGGAAAGTAGGATTTGACTGCATATGGGGGTATAGGAAAGTGCATTCCAGGTACGGGCAGCAGGAGTGGTGGTGGTCTTGGTAGAGGATGGGCGAATTGCAAATATAGTTGAAGGAACTGAGCTGAGCAGATGGGATTTCACTCCCCAGGTGATTGGTGGGACTCAGCAGGGCCAGTCCTGGGCTTCTCCTATGGCAAGTCACTCAAGAGTTGCAGGAACGGATGTTTTTAAGCAGGAAGAAAACATCAAACATGGATCCCTGTCTCTAGAGAGTGTGCCCTGCGGGTGCGAAGGGCGGAGGGGAGTCAGGCCAGAGGCAGGTGCCTGGTAGGGGCCAGCCCCGAGGGTGGACATCCTGCACAGGAGAGGAGGGAGGAAGCCAGGTGGAGGAGTGGCTTGCAGGACATGGGTGGTGTGGTGCTAGACTGGCAGTGGATTTTTTTCCTAAGGCTGCCGTGACAGATGACCACAAAGTAAATGGCTTAAATGTCAAAAATGGATTCTGTCACAATTCTGGGGGCCAGATGTCTGAAGTCCAGGTGACAGCAGAGCCTTACTCCCTCTGCTGGAGCCGAGGATTCTGTGGTGTGTGGCAGCATTGCTCCAATCTCTGCCTCTGTCCTCATCTGTCGTCTCTGCACATCTGTGTCTCATCTCCAGGATGATCTCATCTTCACATCCTTAATTATGATCTGTAAAGATGCTATTTCCCAACAGAGTCTCATTCACAGGGACCGGGGTTGGGGGTGCGGACATATCTTTTCTGGGGGACTCAGTTCAACCTACTACAGGCAGTTACTGGGTAACTGAAGGAATGGGGCTCAGAATCCTCAAGTATGGCCCGATGTGCAGAGAAGAGACCTGAACACCCCTTAAGAGACAAAACGAATCTTCAGAGGTTCAGTCGTTGCTTGCGATGCTATCTTCCTGGGCTCATCCCTGGACTCCAATCCTGGACATTTTCTCCGTCTTTTCTAGTGGCCATCATCTGGATGATCGTGACTCTGGAAATCTCTGTCCATCATCCATTTTTTGCCTCCTCTGTGAAGGAGCAGGTGTGATGGCTTGAAACTGGAGAAGGAGAAGGCTGAGTGTACCGGGGCAGGCGAAGCGCTTCCTGGAATTACGTGTCCCAGGACTCAAGTGAAACTGCCTTTGCTGACTCATGGAAAAGTTTGAAAAGATCATGTTTCGCCTGTGCCTGGGGGATCTTCGTTTTTGGCATAAGCCAAACAGATTGTTCCAGTTCAGAAAAAAACCTAAGCCAAACCAAAACAACAGCATGACTTAATTATGTACCAGCACCCTTTAAAATTAATTATGCTTGCTTTCGTTTTATTTCCTCAACTTTTAAGTTCTGAGGCACGTGCAGGATGTGCAGGTTTGTTGCATAGGTGGTGTGCCAAGGCCATGGTGGTTTGCTGCACAGATCAACCCATCACCTAGGTATTAAGCCCAACATTATTGAGCTATTCTTCCTGATGCTCTCCCTCTCCAACCCCTGACATGCTCCTGGTTGCATTCATCCCCCACTGTGTGTCCATGTGTTGTCATCATTCAGCTCCCACTTGTAAGTGAGAATATGGAGTGTTTGTTTTTTTGTTCCTGCATTAATTTACTGAGGATAATGACTTCCAGTGCCATCCATGTTCCTGCAAAGGACATGATCTTGTTCCTTTTTATGGCTGCATAGTATCCATGGTATATAGGATTATGTAAAGAGATTGAACCTATAACTGACTGGGGTACTTGAAAGACACAGGCATCATGGAACCAATTTGGAAAACATTCTTCGGGAAACCATCTGTGAGAACTTCCCCAACCTAGCAAGACAGGCCAGTGTTCAAATTCAGGAAATGCAGAGAGACCCAGTAAGATGTCCCATGAGACAGTCAACCCCAAGACAGATCATTATCAGATTCTCCCAGGCTGAAATGAAAGAAAAAATGTTAAGAACAGCCAGAGAGAAAGGCAACCTACAAAGGGAAGCCCCTTAGACTAAAAGTAGATCTCTAAGCAGAAACCCCACAAACCAGAAGAGATTGGGGGACAATATTCAACATTCCTAAAGAGAAAAAAGTCCAACTCAGTTTCATATCCACCCAAACTAAGTATTCATAAGTGAGGGAGGAATAAGATCCTTTTCAGACAAGCAAGTGCTGAGGGAATTTGTCACCATCAGGCCTGGATTCCAAGAGCTCCTGAAGGTAGCTCTTATGGAAAGGAAAAACCATTACCAGCCACTACAGAAACACACTGAAGTACACAGACAAGTGACACTATGAAACAACAACATAAACAAGTCTGCAAATAACCAGCTAGCATCATGATGACAGGATCAAACTCACACATAGCAACATTAACCTTAAATGTAAATGGGCTAAATGCCCTGATTAAAAGACACAGAAGGCAAGCTGGATAAAGATCAAGACCCCATCAGTATGCTTTCTTCAAGAGACCCAACTCACATGCACAGAAGCACATAGGCTGAAAATAAAGGGATGGAGGAAAATTTACCAAGCAAATGGAAAACAGAAAAAAGCAGGGGCTGCAATTCTAGTTTCTGACAAAACAGGCTTTAAACCAACAAAGATCAAAAAAGACCAAGAAGGGCATTATGTAATGGTAAAGGATTCAATTCAACAAGAAGACCTAACTACCCTAAATATATATGCACCCAACACAGAACACCCAGATTCATAAAGCAAGTTCTTAGAGACCTACAAAGAGACTTAGACTCCCACACAATAATGATGGGAGACTTTAACACCCCACTGTCGATATTAGATCATCAAGACAGAAGATTAACAAATATTCAGGAACTGAACCCAGCTCTGGATCAAGCAGACCTGATAGATATCTACAGAATGCTCCACCCCAAAACGACAGAATATACATTTTTCTCATCACCACATCGCACTTACTCTAAAATTGATCACATAATCAGGAGTAAAACACTCCTCAGCAAATGCAAAAGAACTGAAATCATAACAAACAGTCTCTCAGACACAGTGCAATCTAATTATGCTTTCTAATATGAACTTCTAATGCAAGTTGATTATATCTTGTACATACATGTGATTTTTCTCTTAGTTTTGGATTTCTGGATCTTGACTTGTTTACCAGCACTAGATTTCTTGTTGTGTTCCTTTCCTTGGCATATGACTTTGATATCCTTTTGAGGGCCCCAAGTCAGAAGCCAATCACTACTACTTTTTCCTCCCATCCCCTGCCCCAATCCAGGTGTCTCTTCTTCAGCCTCCATCTCTTCTCAGTTTACTTTCTCCTCTTAGCACCTGGATGCAACGACCCCATTTAGTGGTGTCATCTCCACCTGGTGACTTCTAGCAGCCTTCTGAGTACTTTCTGACTTCTAGCCTGCCCCTTCTGGCACTCTCAGTGCCTTGTTGCCTTTTAACCATATTTTACAGTGTTTTGTTTTTGAGATGGAGTGTTGCTCTGTCGCCCCAGCTGGAGTGCAATGGCACAGTCTTGGCTCACTGCAACCTCTGCCTGTCTTTAGGTTCAAGCGATTCTTTTGCCTCAGCCTCCCAGGTAGCTGGGATTACACTTGTGCATTGCCACACCTGGCTAATTTTTGTATTTTTAGTAGAGATGGGGTTTCACCATGTTGGCCAGTCTGGTCTTGAACACCTGACCTCAGGTGATCTACCCGGCTCGGCCTCCCAAAGTGCTGGAATTATAGGCATGAGCCACTAAATCTGGACACTTTCTTTTTTTCAATTAAAAAAAAATGAAAAACATTTAGAGACAGAGTCCCACTATGATGCATAGACTACTCTTGGAACTCCTGGACTCTAGCAGTCCTCGCACCTCAGCCTCTCAAAATTCTGGGATTACAGGCATGAGCCACCAAACCTGGCCAATCATATTTTGTGTTAATGATACTTGGTTAGCCAGATGTGGTGGCTCATGCCCATAATCCCAACATTTTGGGAGCCTGAGGTGGGTGAATCGCTTGAGTCCAGAAGTTTGAGACCAGCCTGAGCAACATGGAGAAATCCTGTCTTAAAGAAAAGGAAAAGAAAAAAATACTTTGTTGAGGTATAATTGACATGTGATAAAGTACACAAATTCTAAATGAACAGCGTCTGATTTTGACAAATATATGCACCTGTGCAGTCATCCCCCTACTCAAGACACATAGCATTTCCGTCACCACAGTAAATTTCCCCTTGCCCCTTTCTACTCAGTGCCTGTCCCATGAGAGGCAAAGACCTGTTCAGATTTCTGTCACCATGGATTAGTTTAGCCAGTATTGAAACTTCAGTGGAATCACACAGTGTGTGCTCTGGAGCCTGGATCCTTTCACTCAACGTAAAGGTTTTAGGATTTAGCCATGTTGTGTGTACCTCTAGGTTGCTTTTTTTTCTTTCCATATTTAACAGCTTTATTGACAATTCATCCATTAAAGTATACAACTTGATAGTTTGAGGCACATTCTATTATTAAGTTTAAAAATTGTGGTGAAATATATATAACATAGAACTGTTCATTTTAACCATTGTAACTAGTGTACAATTGAGTGGCATTTGCAATGTTCTACAAACATTACCACTATTTCCAAAATGTTTTTATCATCCGTCTCCCCCAAGTTCCTCCTCCTCCTCCTTCCCTTTTCCCCTCAGCCCCTGGCAACCTCTAACCTACCTTCTGTCTTTATGAATTTGCCTATTCTAGATATTTGCATAAATAGAATCATAGAATATTTGTCTTTTTGTATCTGGGTTATATCACTTAGCATAATGTTCTCAGTGTTCATCTATGTTATAAAATGTATCAGAATTTCCTTTTTCCTTAAAGGTTGAATAATGTTCGATCATATGTATATAGCGCATTTTGCTAATCCATTTATCTGTTGACGGACATTTGGGTATTCCGTGTTTTCACTCTTGTGAATAATGCTGTTATGAACGTGAGCATACAAATCTCTGTTTCAGCCTCTGCTTTAAACTCATTTGGGAATATACCTAGGAATGGAATTACTGGATCATATGGCAGTTCTATGTTTAGCTTTCTGAGGAACAACCAAACTATTTTCCACAGTGGCTGCACCACATTAGACTCTGACCAGCAATTTACAAGGGTTTCAGTGTCTTCACATCCTTACCAAACACATGTTATTTTCTGTATATTGGTGTGTTTTAAATTGTAGCCATCCTAATGGAGTGAAGTGCATTTTCATCACCACCATAGAGGTGAAGTGGTTTCTTACTCTGGTTTAGATGAGCACTTTTTGTGACTCAGTGACTAATGATGTTGAGCATTTTTTCATAGGCTTATTCACCATTTGTATATCTGCGTTGGCAAAGTTGCTTTTTCTGCTATCGTTACTTCATTGAGAGATTGCATACAGTGAAATGTACAACTCTTAAGGGTATAGTTCAATGAATTTTCACAAATGAATATGCACATGTAAATATCACTCAGATTAAGATATCATTCCATTACTCCAGAAAGTTCTCTTGTGCCACTTTCTAATAACCCTCTTGACTATTTTTTATTGCCATATACAGTATTAATCTTGCCTGTCCTTGGATTTCATTAAATGGAATCAAACAGCATGCACTTTTTGGTGCCTGGGATATTTTGTTCAGTGTCATATGCATGAGATTCACTGGTATTGCTGCGTGTATCAGGATTTTGTTCTTTTGTTGCTCTGTAGTATCCCAGGGTTGATTATAGCAGACTTTGCTTAGCTAGTCTCTTGATGAATATTTGGGTTGTTTGCAATTTTTGGATGTTACGGATAAAGCTGTTCTGAACATTCTTGTACACATCTTCATGTGGATATAGACTTTAATGTATTTTGAGAGTGTGTCTATGAATGGAATTGCTGTGTTATAAGGTAGACATGTGTTAAACTTTAATAGAAACCACCAGTTTCCCAGTGTGGTTCTTCCATTTTACACTCCCACCTGATGGAAACATGAGAGTTCCACACCCTCGCCAACATTTGGTATTGTCAGTCTTTTTAATTTTAGCCATTGTGGTGGGTGTATGGTGGTATCTCATTGTGCTTTTAATTTGCATTTTTCTGTGACTAACGATGTCGAGCCCTTTCGCTTTTGGAAAAGGTTACAATTTAAATTTTACACATTAAAAAAAATCAAGTTAGAAGACATCAATGAACACCTGCAAAATAGACATCCCAAAGCCCAGAATGTCATGTGGAAGCCACCGCCTTGACAGCTATGAGTCAGACAGACAGATGTCAGTTTCAGTTACATCTTCAATCACAAATGGGTTACCAACTCAGTTTAAAAAGAATAGGGTTGGGGGAGCATATACATATTTAAAGAACGTTTTGAAAATAGAAGGAAATGGCAAGGCTCTCTCCTCCCATACCAGCTCCCACCTGAGAGCCAGATATTTAGCAGGAAAATCTGATCACGATGCTTTGTAAGACCCTGTGTGGTTCCCACCAGCTTTGGATGCACTTCAGCCTGCTCAGCCCTCTGTGGGAACCCGTCATGACCCAGAATTCCCCACTTGTCAGCTCCACGCCTTTGCACACGCTTGCCTCCTGCTTGGGACACGGTCCCCACCCTCCCTGGCACTGTGGACCTCCTGCCGTTGTTTGGCCAAGAGGCTCGGCCTGGCTGGGTGCCAACTCCTCCCAGCCTGGGCCAGCCGCCAGTCGTCTGTGCTCTCACTGTCCCCTGGGCCAAGCCTGGCATTGTCATTGTTTACATCTCCACCTCCTTCCCCAGACTGAATGTCCTGAGCGGAGGGACTCACATTTCAGCAGATCTTTGTATTTTCAGCACCCAGCCAGGGGCCAGTAAGCCTGCTGGATGGTGAATAAATAAGTGCTCATGGGTGATGACTATAGCCAGCTGAAGGCTGTGCAGCCCTCCTCCCTGCGGGGCATGCTCTCCGTGGATGTGCTGGTTTAGTCACACAATTTAAGTGTGACAACACCTATATGTGCCTAAATCTGTAAGACAAAGTACAAGCCACAATATCTCGAGACCTGCCCTTCTCCTTTTGGTCACTCCGCCTCAGCCTATGTATGACAAGGAGCTGCCATGTCCCCCCGTGGAGCCAGGGATGATTCTCGGGTGGAGCACCCAGGAGCTGGTGCAGACGAGAACAAGATCAGTTAGGGGGCACGTGACGGAGTGCTGTAGGCACTGAGGTCAGGACTAGGGAAGAATTTGTTTGGATTTGTGTATAGCAGAGACTGGGCGGGGCAAGAAGGAGGGTGCATTTCCCCACTGAGAGAAAGCCAATCAAATAAAAATGAACACGAACACAAGCTGAGCTCTGTGTCCTGTGTCACTAAGGGGTGACTGAGCAGCCTGGGCACCTGGGTGTAGAAGTCACACCATCACTGCCCATCCCGGAGCATCAGCATAGCGTGCTCACCCTTTACGTCCTGCAGACAAAAGTAATTACCGGCTCCCAGCCAGGATCCTGGGCTGAGGCCTGAGATTCTGCATTTCTAACACGTTCCCAGGTGACACTGATGCCGCCGGTCCTGGGACTGCACTATGTGGGGCCAAAGTCAAACCTGCGCCCAGCAGAAAACAGTAAACGGGTTGTTTGGCTCAATCATTAGCCAGGTTGTTAATTCTGCATCCATTGGGTTGGGTTGCACTAAATTGTGCCACATTTTTTGTGAGGCAGGGCATTTGTGCATGACAGGCTGGTCTCGACTCCTGACCTCAGATGATCTGCCTGCCCCAGCCTCCCAAATTGTTGGGATTACAGGTGAGAGCCACTGCGCCTGGCCTCCATAACATGTATTTCATTAGCCAGACATCTCTTGATGTATGTTTTACATTTGGGGGTTTTTAGGCTTTGTAGTTACAGATCTTTATACAGATATAGCTCTCTTGACTTCCTTTTTTTTTTTTTTTTTTTTTTTGAGACAGGGCGATAGGGCCTGTTGCCCAGGCTGGAGTGCAGTGGCATGATCATAGCTCACTGCAGCTCCCAACTCCTGGGCTCAAGCGATCCTCCCACCTTAGCCTCCCAAATTGCTGGGAGTACACGTGTGCACCATTGCACCTGGCTAGTTTTAAAATTTTTTTATAGAGATAAGTCTCATTATGTTGTCAAGGCTGCTTTTGAACTCCTAGGCTCAAGCAATCTTCCCCCCTTGGCCTCCCAAAGTGCTGAAATTACAGGTGTGAGCCGCCGCACCCAGCTCTTGGCATACTGTTGATGTCTCTGCAGTGAGTCCCTCCGAGTGGAGTTCTTGGGCCGCTTTCATTTTCTTTTGAGTTTGGCTGTTGCTTTCAGATCTACATTGTTCATCCCCAGATCTGGGGGCACCTACCGAGAGTGACACCATGCTGAAGGACAGCTGCTTCTTTGAGGTCCCTTGGGATGTGAAGTCATTTCCTTTCCTGACTGTAGAGGAAAGACAAGCCGACACCACTGTGCGTCGGTCCTCAGTTTAGATAGAGGAAGCTGGGTATTATTCCAGGGTGTGTGCCTTCATTCAGAAAATGCTTATTGCGTACCTTGTAGATGTCAAGTACTTGGGAAACAAAATTAAAAAGACATGATCTGCCGCCCCTTGGAGCTTGTTGTTGAGTGTGGGCTGGTGTGTGAACAGCGGTCCCGTGACAGTGTGAGGAAATGGGCATCAAAGGGCTTGGGCCATATGGCAGGAGACTCAGAAATGTGCAGGCCAACTCAGTGATGGAGCCGGGACAGGGAGGAAGGGCATTCCAGGTGGAGGCCACTACACCTGCAAAGGCTTGGAGGCCTGAAAACATGCAGCACGCAACAGGGAGAACCCAAGCCACTGGAAGCTGGTGTGGCCATGAGGGAGTTGAGAAGCAATGGGTGCCGTGCACAGGCTGCTGGGTTCACCTGGTATAAAATGGTTTTGGAATAGGTGGCATGACATAGTTGCCAAATTTTTGTTTTGCAAGCTAATAAATCAATTAAAAAGTCATAAACTCATGTCCCCATCATTTTATTTATTTATTTTTGAGACAGGGTCTCACTCTGTCACCCAGGGTGGAGTTCAGTGGCATGATCTCAGCTCACTGCAACCTCCGCCTCCTGGGTTTAATCAATTCTCTGGCCTTATCCTCCTGAGTAGCTGGGATTACAGGTGTGCGACACCACGCCTGGCCCTTTTTAAAATTTTTTTATTTTTAATAGAGACAGGATTTCATCATGTTGGCCAGGCTGGTATTGAACTCCTGACCTCAAGTGATCTGCCCACCTTGGCCTCCCAAAGTGCTGGGGTTACAGGCATGAGCCACTGCACTCAGCCATTTTATAAGTACATTTTGTGCCCAATCAAGTAGCAAAGACATAATCTTAAAGGACAGTTCTTCTCAATGGAAAAAAAAAACAGTAGGCAACCATTGACACATGAATAGATGTACACTACTGTTACACACACACACACACACACAGAGAGACACACACACTCACCCAGAATAGACTGTGTTGCTGTGATAACAAACCACCTGAAGTCTCAGTGGCTTAAAATAACGAAGGTTTGCCTCTTGCCCATTCGTGTGCTTGTGCGCCGGCTGGAGGGGCAGGGCTCTGCTCTCTCTGCCCTCACCCCAGAGGCCCAGGCTGAGAGCCATTGTCTCTGAGCTTCAAGGGCAGTCAAGGCAGAGAAAAGGGAAGGTGGCACATTGTACACTGTCTCTCAAAACTTCCTCCTGGAAGCAATACCTGCTATTTCACTTGTATTTCATTACCCAAAGCAAACCAGATGGTCTAGTCCGAATTCAGAAAAGGTGGGGAAATGCAATTTACCAAGAGGCAGGTGGAAATAGATAATGGAAGAACGCCAGTGAGTGCTGCAGGTGAATCCAGTGCAGCTGAATTGTCCTGGTTCAAACAATTAAAAAACACTTTGTGTGTGTGTGTGTACTTTTACCAGCTTCTCACAGACTGTCACCCATACTTGAATGAATCTTCCTCCTGGATGTGCTACTGTAGAAATGGAAGAGAAGGGAAGGTGTTGTCAGGGACATTTTTGGGAAATACGGTGCTCTACTTTGGACAGTGAAACACACTGGACGATGAGCTTCCAGCTGCTTGTTTTCCTGCTGGACTCTCTGTGAGTTCTTATTTATAGCCGCTTGCTTGTTGCTGAGTGCCTCCCAGCAGCAAATTCCTTTAGCCCTCTCTAGGACGAGCAGCAAATGCCTGTTCCTGGCAGCCTGAGAATATCGTCTTTGGCGTCCTCTGGTGACCTGTGGTCTGGTGTTTTGCACAATCTTCTTTACTACCCCTTCTAGGAGGATTGAGAACTGAATTTGATTTTTTAAATGAAGCTTGATAGTCAAGAATAACCACGGCAGGCTGAGTGTTGTGGCTCACGCCTATAATCCCAGGACTTTGGGAGGGTATGGTAGGCAGATCATTTTAGGTCAAGAGTTCGAGACCAGCCTGACCAACATGGTGAAACCCCGTCTCTACTAAAAAAAATACAAAAAAATAAAGTTAGCTGGGCGTGGTGGTGCTTGCCTGCAGTCTCAGCTACTCAGGAGGCTGAGGCAGGAGAATCACTTAAACCCAGAAGGCAGAGATTGCATTGAGCCGAGATTGTGCCTGGTGACAGAGCAAGACTCCGAGTCAAAAAAAAAAGACTAGCCATAGAAGTTCTGACAGGGAAGAGTAAGGAAGGTTTCTTCCCTGCAAAACACAAGGCTGAAGTAGGTTGCTGTAAGTGTAAAATATGCACTAGATTCATCCAAAAAAAGTAAAATGGCTCATTCACATTTTCCTATTGATTACATTTTGAAATGGTAATATTTTGGATATGTTGACTTAAATACAATATATTTATTAGGATTTCTTTTGGCTTTTATTAATTTGGCCACTAGAAAATTTAAAATTATCAGCCAGGTGCAGTAGCTCATGCCTGTAATCTCTGTACTTTGGGAGGCAGAAGCAAGCAGATTGCTTGAGCCCTGGGTAACATGGCAAAACCCCATCTCTACAAAAATACAAAAATTAGCCAGATGTGGTGGTGCTCACCCATAGTCCCAGCTACTAGGGAGGCTGATGGGGGAAGATTGTTTGAGCCTGGGAGGTGAAGGCTGCAGTGAGCCTTGATGCACTTCAGCCAGTGACAGACCAAGGCCCTGTCTTCCCCCAAAATTTTCAAATTACATTTGTGCCTCCCCCTGTATCTCCATTGGACAGCACTGACCTTGAGTATTATAAAGAATTCAAATTGGGCTGGGTACTATGGCTCACTCCTGTAATCCCAGTACGTTGGGAGGCCAAGGCAGGTGGATCATTTGGAGTCAGGGATTCAAGACCAGTCTGTCCAACATGGTGAAACCCCATCTCTACTAAATTAGCTGGGCATGGTGGCGGGAATCTGTAATCCCAGCTATCTGGGAGGCTAAGGCAGGAGAATCATTTGAATCTGAGGGGTGGAGGTTGCAGTGTACTGAGATTGTGCCACTGCACTCCAGCCTGGGCAGCAGAGCAAAACTCTGTTGCAAAAATAAATAAATACATACATACATACATTGCTTGTGGATAGATGCATATGTAATAAAAATTCAAAAGCAAAATCAGAGCATGCACAGCAGCACCAAATAGTGATTGCCTCTGGGAGGAATGGGGAAGAAAGTACAAAAAGACATTCCAACTTTTTCTGTAATGTTGATTCCTTTCAGAAGTTTGAAGTGGTTGACCAGGCGCGGTGGCTCATGCCTGTAATCCCAGCCCTTTGGGAGGCCAAGGCCGGTGGATCACCTGAGGTTGGGAGTTCAAGACCAGCCTGGCCAACATGGAGAAACCCAGTCTGTACTAAAAATAGAAAATTAGCCAGGCGTGGTGGTACATGCCTGTAATCCCAGCTACTCAGGACATTGAGGCAGGAGAATCATTTGAACCGGAGAGGCGGAGGTTGCAGTCAGCTGAGATCTTGCCATTACATTCCAACCTGGGCAACAACAGTGAAACTCCATCTCAAAAAAAAAAAAAGTTTGAAGCAGTTATGACAAAATATTGACCTGTGTTACTATAACCAATGAAGACATGGGTGTTTATCTTTCTATTTTACTTTTCTCTCTATTTGGAATTTTTTTCATAATAAACACTCATACGTGCATACCAAAGGGCCCTTGGAACATGGGATGCCTGAGTCCGAGCCGCTCAGTGGGGATTGTCCCTGTTTCTCTGTGGTTCGCCTGCTTTACCCAGCACTGATCCGGGGTAAGAGTTTGGTGCATGGAACGTTGCATGGGATTCTGTATTCTGAGCTGGCTTTGGAGAGGCAGTGAGTGAGGAGGTGGTGTCTGGCCTGCGGTGCTGCGGCCACACCTGTGGGGACTGACCCTGGGGACTGCCTCCTGGCCAGGTAGTCCTCTCCCCTGGCCACTAGCCACCCCTCTGCACTAGACCTGGACCTGACCTTTACCCTCCAAACTTCTAATGACACATCCCAGAAAGTATCTGGTTCAAGATACTAAAACTCACACTTAGGGCGTGTATTTAAAGGAAAATAGATGTCATATCATATAAATTGCAGACAAATATGAATTCCTGGGGAATCCCTTCAGAAAAAAAGTTTGCTGCCTGGGCTTTGCAGCTGAGTGCATTTGACAGACTTGAGACTTGATCGGGAAGGGTTTGCCTTGGATGTATAGCGTAGTGTAGAATTGACAGCCAGCTGCGGTGGTTGATGTGCACACTTTGTCTTCTCTACAAGCCACATGTGTTGGAGAGTCCCTGCCTTCCTAGGGTCTCCCTCTCATGCTCTTTCATTCCTTTTAGGCCCTAGGAAAAGCTTCCTGCCCGTGGCGCTGGGCTGGAGGCTGCAGTACTCGCCCTTTTCCTATGATATGTTGAAGCAATGAACTGCTGTTGTGGGATCTTAGAATTTTTTTTTTTTTTGAGGCAAGTCTCTCTCTGTTGCTAGGCTGGAGTGCAGTAGCATGATCTCTGCTCACTGCAACCTCCGTCTCCCAAGTTCAAGCGATTCTCCTACCTGAGTCTCCTGAGTAGCTGGGACTACAGGCATGTGCCACCACACCCAGCTAATTTTTGTACTATTTTTTTTTTAGTAGGGATGGGGTTTCACCATGTTGGCGAGGTTGGTCTTGATCTCTTGACCTCGAGATCCACCCAGCTCAGCCTCCCAAAGTGCTGGGATTACAGGTGTGAGCCTGTAATCTGTCCAGCTGGATCTTAGAATTTTTAAGACTTGTATGAAGTATCCTTTCCCTTGGAACCTTGTTTGGTGGATAGCTTAATTAGATGACGTCTTAGTCCATTCAGGCTGCTAGAGCTAAATATGATAAACTGGGTCGCTCATAAATAACAGAAATTTACTTCTCAGCGTTCTAGAGGCCGGGATGTCCAAGATGAAGGGCCTGCTTTCTGGTTCCTAGACAGCACCTTCTCACCATGTCCTCACAGGGTGGAGAGGGCAAGCCGGCTCTCTGGATCCTCTTGTATAAGGGCACCCATTCCATTTGTGAGGGCTCTGCCCTTATGACCTGGCTACCTCCCAGCGGTCCCATCCCCTAATATCATCCCCGTGAGGGCTGGGATTTCAACATGTGAATTTTGAAGGGACAGAAACGTTCAGTCCATGGCAGATGGTAAGGCTTTGTCTCCAGAAGACATTCAGAATGGAACATCTGAGTCACTCTTCCCTTCACACTGCCCGAGGGTTCCTGTGTTACCCGTATGAACCGAACCGGGAAGTCAGCCCCTCACAGGGAATTCATCTCTCCTATGGCATCGCAGCTGCTGCGATCAAATGCTGTCATTGATGCTTATCCTGGATGCCCACCCCTGTCCCCAGCGCAGGATTCTTTTCCTAGACCTTTGGTGATTTTAATCTGCATTGTCTTCATACATCCTGAGATGATTGAGACTTGCCTAAGATAGTTTCCGCAGCAACTCACACATGTGTTAGCAGGGGCACATGGCCGCCTTTTAGAAATATAGTCGCTCCTTAACTGCATGTTCTCACTCATAGACGGGTGTTGAACAATGAGAACACATGGACACAGGGAGGGGAGCATCACACACTGAGGTCTGTGGGGGAATCTAGGGGAGGGACAGCAGGGAGTGGGGAGTTGGGGAGGGATAACATGGGGAGAAATGTCAGATATAGGTGAGGGGGAGGAAGGCAGCAAACCACACTGCCATGTATGTACCTATGCAACAATCTTGCATGTTCTTCACATGTACCCCAAAACCTAAAACACAATAAAATATATATTTTAAAAAAAAAAGAAATGTAGTCTTTCTTTAGAGGCCAGAATTCTTGCATTCTTTCAAAAAGCCTCATAGACATCTCCCCCGACCTATTGGTTGTGTTATTCTGGGGTTTTATAGAAATCGATTTTTCAGCATCTGAACTGTACTCTCTTGGTTCTTGGATTTTTTTTCTCACACTGGAGCTTGGTTACATCCTTTTTCTCCTGGGTCATCAGGATGACGGCTCCCCTACTGTGGCTCTGGGGCTCCCTAGGGCTCTGGTGCCTCAGTTTCTCCCCTGGCTCTTGTCAGCTCCCGCTTCTTCTGCCGCAGACTATGCTGGGCCTCACGCAGCATCTGGCCCTCCTTTTCCCTTCACAGACAGCTCTTGTTTCCATTTGTTTACAGTGGTTATTGTAAAACTATTTCTTAATGAGGATGTTATTAATGTAAACATTGTGTTTGCTTACTTTTTTCAATGCTAATTAAAATGATATAATTTCCTCATGAATACAGCTTCGTTTTAAAAAAGAATTCTAACTGCACAGAATCAAATGGGGTAAAAGTGAAAGTAGTAGCGGCCGGGCACGGTGGTTCACGCCTGTAATCCCAGCACTTTGGGTGGCAGAGGTAGGCAGATCACCTGAGATCGGGAGTTCGAGACCAGCCTGACCGACATGGAGAAATCTGTCTCTACTAAAAATAAAAAATTAGCTGGGTGAGGTGGCGCATGCCTGTAATCCCAGCTACTTGGGAGGCTGAGGCAGGAGAATGGCTTGAACCTGGGAAGCAGAGGTTACAGGAAGCCAAGATCTCACCATTGCACTCCAGCCTGGGCAACAAGGGCAAAACTCTGTCTCAAAATGAATGAATGAATGAATGAAAGACAGTAGTTCTTCAAAAGTGTTCCTTCCCCACCCCATCCACCCTGGATTAGTCAGGGGTCTCCAGAGAATATGTGTGTGTGTGTGTGTGTGTGTGTGTGTGTGTGTGTGTATATATACATCTATGTAAAGAAAGAGAGGTTTGTTTTAAGGAATTGGCGTGCATGATTGTAGGGGCTGGCAAGTTCAAAACCTGGAGATCTGGGGAAGAGTTGCAGTTTGACTCCGAAGGCAGCCCTCTGGTCAAGTTTCTTCTTTCCAGGGTGTGGGGTGGCCAGCCTTTTTTCTCTTAAGGTCTTCAACTGATTGGATGAGGCGCACTCACATGACAGAGGGCATCTACTTTACTCAAAGTCTGTTGATTTAAATATGAGCCTCATTTAAAGAATACCTTCACAGACATATCTAGAATAATGTTTAACCAAATATCTAGGTACTGTGGCCTAGCCAAGTTGATACGTGAAATTAATCATCACACGCCTCCCATTCATCTTCCTTCTGTTCTTAACACTTTGGTGTGGTTTTTCTAGATGTTTTCTGTGCAGTTTCCTGTGTGTGCGTGTGTATGTGTCGAGAGCTTTAATGCACTTAGATAATGATAACCTTCCCCCACTCCCAAGTTTTTTTTGAGACAGGGTCTTGCTTTGTCACCCAGACTGGAGTTCAGTGGCATGATCTCAGCTCACTGCAGCCTTGACCTCCCAGGCACAAGCAATCCTCCCATCACAGCCTGCTGAGTGGCTGGAACTACAGATATGTGCTACCATATCTGGCTAATTAAAAAAAAAATTTTTTTTCTAGAGATGGGGTCTCACTGTCTTGCTCAGGCTGGTCTCAAACTCCTGGCCTCAAGTGGTCCTCCCATCTTGGCCTCCCAAAGTACTGGAATTATAAACATGAGCTACCACACCCGACCTGTCTCCCTCATTTAATTTGTTAAAATATTAAGTGATGTTCTGGCCAGGAGCCATGGCTCACACCTATAATCCCAGCACTTTGGGAGGCTGAGGTGGGTGTATTATTTGAAGTCAGGAGTTCGAGATCAGCCTGGCCAACATGGTGAAACCCTGTCTCTACTAAAAATACAAAACTTAGCTGAGTTTGGTGGTGGGTGCCTGTAGTCCCAGCCTCTCGGGAGACCGAGGCAGGAAAATCGCTTGAACCTGGGAGGCGGAGGTTGCAGTGAGCCAAGATCGCACCACTGCACACCAGCCTGGGCAACAGAGCAAAACTCTGTCTAAAAAAAAGAAAAAAAGTGATGTTCTAAATATTGTATCAGCCTTCCCGAGGTTGCTGTCAGCAGGTGCCTGCTGCACATTTTGGGAAGTTTAACCTTAGGAAGCTGGAGGATTGTGGGGGGGAGAAGAAGGGGCAATGTGTCCAGAGCAAACCCTTCACTGGTTGGGGTGAGAGGAGGGGAGGGAAGGGTGTTCCTGAAAGAGACCTAATTCAGGAGCCAGATACTTCCAGAGCCCTGAGAGCATCCCTCCCGTACCCACCGAGGAAAGACATTCCTTTTAACCCGAGCCCTTTAAGTGCAGGTTGGATGTCAGGGCTGGCAAAGGCAGATGCCATCTGGGACCTTCCTGAAGCGCAGGTTTGCAATATATGCTAAAAGCTTTCAAAATACCTATTTTCTTTAATCCAGAAATACTGCTTCTTACAGTGTCTCCTGAGAAAACAAGAAACAAAATACACAAAGCCTCAGCTCTAGGGGTTTTCATTGCCGGTTTTACTCATAAGAAAGAAAAGTGAAAAACAGATCATCTGAGTGCCCAAGAATAGGGATTTGTTAAATAACGACAATTCTACCCCACGTGAAATAGAACACTCTGTATCTACCAGAAATTTTCACAGAGTTGCTCTTACGGATGTGAAGATACTGGTGATACATTCCTAAGACATATAGCAAGTAGTCCTGTTTTCATTTAAAGAAAAACGTGTGTGTGCGTATGTCTGGTCTGTAACATTTTTTCTTTGATTTTTGGATCTTTTTCTGCAATAAATATGAGCTACTTGTGTAATTATATGCAAAGGAAGATGTTACATCATGTTCAATGTATTTTATTCATAAGTCAGGAAACTGTAGAATACTAGAGCAATATCTCAATCCAAAGAAGTTAAAAATGATTTTTGGGCGCTCCCTGGGTGGATTTACAAGTTTTCCGGCGCATTGATATGAAAGCAGGCAGATAGGTTAGCTGGGAGGATGGAGGTGGCAGCAAACTCTCCGTTCCCAGAGAAGCTGAAAACCTCAGCGGCTTCTAAGTAGAGGCTGCCTGCAGCCTACTCTTTTCTCTTTAAAATTAGATTATTGTGAAACATTTCACTGTATAGCTGGAATGACCTATTTCAAAGGATGTATAAGCTAGAGTATATTAAAGAGCCTTTACCATAGTCAACAGTTATTGAGTTGATTATGCCATGGTATGGATGTCAGGTTTAGAAAATCAGTGGTATTCTGTAGAACTTTAAAAATGTTAATATTTGTGATTTAATTGTACTCTGAGGGGGAAATAGCAGCCTTACTGAGATAAGTGGGCAGGGCTATTGAGTCCTCTCTCGTTTCATGAAAAATTATATATATATATATATATATATATATATATATATATATATATTTAAAGATGGGGTTTCACCATGATGGCCAGGCTGGTCTTGAACTCCTGACCTCAGGTGATCCACCCACCTCAGCCTCCCAAAGTGCTAGGATTACAGGCGTGAGCCACCACGCCCAGCGAAAAAGTATATTCTTATTTAAAATTGGCTGAGGCAGTGGCTCATGCCTGTAATCCCAGTACTTTGGGAGACCGAGGTGGGTGGATCACCTGAGGTTAGGAGTTTGAAACCAGTCTGACCAGCATGATGAAACTCTGTCTCTACTAAAAATACAAAATTAACCGGGCATGGTGGCGCATGCCTGTAATCCCAGCTACTTGGGAGACTGAGGCAAGAGAATCGCTTGAACCCAGGAGGTGGAGGTTGCAGTGAGCCGAGATCGCATCATTACACTCCAGTCTGGGCAACAAGAGCAAAACTCTGTCTCAAAAACAAACAAAAAAATCTGGTAGAAATTGGGCTGAGCTGCTGTGGAGTTGCTCTCAATGTAAACTCTGTGCCCCCATACGGTGGTGGTGTCGCCGGCAGTGCCGAGTGAAAATTGATCAGCTTCTACCCTGGGTTGAATTTTAGCATCTCACTGTATCTGTGTGTGTGAGGCGGTGAACCTGAGGCTATGCTGTTTTCCTTTGTTATGAGGACTCTTCATCAGCTCGGGCTGCTGCAAAGAAACACCACAGACTGGGCGCTTACTCAGAATGGAAGTTGATTCCTCACAGTTCGGGGAGCTGGAAGTCAAAGATCTTATACAGAATGGAAATTTATCTCTCACAGTTCTGGAGGCTGGAAGCCCAAGATCGGGGCGCCAGCATGGTGGGATTCGGCCCGGGTCCTCTTCCAGGGTGCAGATTGCAGACTTCTCTGTGTGTCCTCATGTGGAGGAAAAAGGCACAAGAGCACTCTTGAGGTCCCTTTTACGGGACACTAATTCCATTACGGGGGCTCCACCCTTGTGATCTAAGCACTGCACCAAAGCCCCACTTCCTAGCGCCATCCCACTGGGAGCCAGGATTTTAACATTTGGTGATATTTAATTGCTAGATCTCCATCGCTTCTTGGCCTTTTGGCTGAGATCAAGTGTAATTACTAGATCTCCAAAGTCAACTCTCAGTGTATTCATCCAGCTTGGTTCTCTTTCCATGACTCCATGTGCTATCTATCTCTACCTGACGTCTCCACCGGGTTGTCCAGAGACAGTCTCATACAATGCACTAAGGTCTGCATGCCATCTGTCCCCACACCGGCTCTGTCCCATGTCCTGTCCCTCTCATTTGATGGAACTGCATCCTCTCAGCTGCTACGGCCGAAACTTTGGGGTTATCTTGGACTCTTTTTCTATCCAACCTCACCTCCATTCTAACAGCAAATCTTCCTTTCCAGAATCCAAATTCGCCTCCCCACTGCTGCCCCTACCCTGATGTGACACCATTATCCCCTGCCTGGCCCCACAGTGGCCTCTCACCAGCCCCCGATCTCCACCCTGTTCTTCCAGAGCCTGTTTCCTGCCCAGCAGCCAAAGTGGATGTAGATGATTGGCAGCGGACCGCTTAGGATGCTCCCCCTACTCACGGGGTCCCCAGGGCCCTGTCCACGGCTTCTGAGGCCCCCTGTTGCCTCCTGGACCCAGGTCACTCCTCTTCTCACTCACTCAGTCTGCTCTAACCCCGCTGGCCACTGGGCTACTCCCTGGATGGAGCAGGCACAGTCCTGACGTGGGGCCTTTGCTCGAGTTGTTTCCTCTACTGGGGCATTTCCCTCTCTCCGTATCCCTGTGGCCCATTGCCTTGCCTTTTTCACACACAGGCCCCAGCGTCACCTCTGGCAAGCCCAGTGTGACCACCCTATTCCCTAGAGAGCTGCCCCCCATCACACACACACCTTTCTCTACGTTTATTTCTCTACGAGCCCTGTACTTGCGTTTCCCTCCCTGAGGAAAGCACGCCCTGGGAGGGCTGAGATCTTGACAGTCCACCGAGGTTTCCACGCCTAGGCCCTCACTTGAGTCAGTCCTCAACACACATTTGAGAAGGAACGAGTGGCTGGCTCGCTCTAAACCATCTCTCAGAATTGGGACTCCGGGTCCCCATCACTGCCTGTCCAGCCCCCTGGAGGGTAGTGGGTGCCCCTCGAGGTCCTCCGTGCTGACCACCATGCTCCAGCTCTGCCCATCTGACCCGCTTCCCCTCTTCTTTCTAGACCGGCCTTATTGTCGCCTGCTACCACGGCTTTGTGGATACCGTGGTGGCCTTAGCAGAGTGCCCCCACGTTGACGTCAACTGGCAGGACAGCGAGGGGAACACAGCCCTAATCACAGCTGCACAGGCAGGTAAGAGCGGGCTTTCCCCTTCCCTCCCGGAGCTGTGGCCAGAGCGCCGCCGCCAGGCAGCCCGGGCTCCCGGTGCGATGCAGTCAGGATGGAAACGATCAGAAACCATGTCCGGCTACCAAGGGGTGCCAGGGAAGGGCTGATCACTGTGAGGGTACACGCTATGCATTTGGGACGCTCGATGCATTTACCCACTCATTCAGAATTCGGTACAGGTTGCTCAAGCTCTGATGCTCACGAAAGGTTTTGAATATGAATCTGCACCAGAAAGCCACCCTTGTCACCGCTTCACCTGAAGCCTCACACTCTGTCCTGCTCCTGAAGACTGGGGGTGGCACGAGACTGGCAGACCCACCAGTGGAAGACACAGTCCTGTGCCTCAGTGATAGTTAATCATGAAAGTAGACACACGTAGAAGATGACCTTGCACTTACCTGTAGAGTTAAAGAAATGCCAGGAAGTGTTTCCGAGAGCTGTTAGAGTATCCGTGTAACAAGGTGAGACTAAATCATTGGAGCGTCTTGTGAGCGGGTATCTGAGCATGTGGCCTTCAGCCCATCATAGTCATCGAGAGGATGGCACTTATGTCAACATTGGCAAGTGCACTGTGATTCTTCTTTGGACGTTTTTTAAAGGACAAACATGAAAGCTACGCTTGCCTCTTCATAATCACACCTCATTTGGAACTGTGGCCTTGACCAGGTTTATCACTGACCTCTTTTAGATTTCTTGGCATCCAGAGATTCTATCTGTTTCATCAGTCAAGTTCTCAGTTGCAGGCAAAGAAGCTGCCTGAGGCTGAGCCAGGAAGAACAGGCGCTCGTGTGGTGAGGGAAGGAGGGGAAGCTCCCACGATTGTCAGGGGTTGTTGAGAATCCCACTCAGGGCCTGGAAACTGGAGGAAATGCCCCAGGCCACGCTGTATGTTGCTTCTGGTTGGGAAATGGCTGTTGCTGTCACTAAAGGGAGACCTCCTTGTCCCTTCAAAGCCAGCCTGGGTGGATCTGATGGGCCAGGGGCCAGGGAAGCTGGAAAAAACAGAGTCTGGCAGTTTCATCCCCCATGGTGGGAGTGGTCTGTGCACCCCACTTTTCAATCAAGATGAACAGAGTCGAGAGCTCTCCAAACTTAGAAAGGGCCATGGGCTGTGCTAATGTGTTTTCACCTCCTCAGGTTTCAGAGCGTGAGGCATCACCTCCATGGAGGATTCCAGGCTTTGAAAACCCAGCAAGAGTGTGAAAGGACTTTGTAAGGCATTCAGTGATCATGTCTCCTCATTCATTTCTTCTCATGGGCCAGCTGCCATATCAGGGACCAAGGATACGGAAGTGCACGGCAGCCCTATCCTTGAGTAGGTCACGGGCCAGAGAAACAGACACGAAGCCCAGCATCATCTGTCTGCCAAAGCTCAGTGCTGTGGGACGAGAGTGCCCCATCTAGCCTGAAGTTCAGGATGAGGTCTTGCAGCAAGGGGGAGTCAGCTGGAAAAGTCTGAGGCAGGCCACTTCAGGCAATGCATCTCAAGGCCATGGGGCTGAGAGGGAGCCGGGCAGTTCTCAGGAATGGCGAGTCTTAGACACAGTGTACATGGGCATGGCTGTAGGATGGCGTGTGTCTAGGAGAGATGAGGGGAGGATGGAGACCAGGTCTAAGCACAATGGAAGAAGATGCATTTCAGTAGCATGAGGCTGCATGAGTGGTGACAGGGGCGAGAGGATCCTGGGGGCTTAGCAGATGGCTCAGAGCACAGGAAGGCCAGCAGCTGTGTGGCTGGAGGCACAGGTGGCCGTGTGGTGATGTGGGACATGGAGGAGAGCTGGGGTCTAGGAAGGCTTTGGGCTTTGGGACAGGGGATAACAACAACTGCAAAGGGCACGTAAGTCAAAGAAGAGGGGCTGAGCATGGTGGCTCACACCTATAATCCCAGCACTTTGGGAGGCTGAGGCAGGCAGATCATGAGGTCAGGAATCTGAGACCGCCTGGCCAATATGGTGAAATCCCGTTTCTGCTTAAAAACAAAACCAAAAACCAAAAACACTAGCCAGGCGTGGTGGCGCGTGCCTGTAGTCCCAGCTACTCGGGAGGCTGAGGCAGGAAAATCACTTGAACCCAGGAGGCGGAGGTTGCAGTGAACTGATATTGCACCACTGCACTCCAGCATGGGCAATAGAGGGAGACTCTATCTCACAAAAAAAAAGAGAAATGGGAGGAACATGGGTTCTGAGCTGACTATCATGACTGAAATGCTCTGAGACCTCTAAGTAAAGAGGTCTCCATGGCAAGTCAAGAAGGGAATGGAGCTCCAAAATCTGGTCCCTGCTGGAAATACAGTTGGGGACAGGTGTTGCTGGTGAGAGCTGGGACATAGATTAGGCCATGATGGTATGAGAATGTCCGATAAGAAGGGATTTCTTTTCTTACTGATCTGCCAGAGTTCTTTGTGTGTTAGAGATAATAGCTGTGCTTTGATACCCATGAGGTACTTTGGAAAATACCTCATGGGTATTTGCAGGTGTTTTGATTTTGTATTCACTCATGATTGTTTCTTCAGAGTTAGGTGCACATTGTATATTTTTGGCAAGAATACGGCATTGGTCATGATGTGTCATTGGCGTGTCCTATCAGGAGCACATACCGCCAGTCTGTCCTGGTGTGGGTGATGCTAAATTTAATGAACTGCTCACAGTGGTAGTCACCACATTTCTCCATTTTAAAGGCAGATATTTCCCCTCTGTAATTAATAAGTAATCTGCACGTTGATACAGGGAGATTGTATGAATACCCTGTTTCCCCACCAATTTTTGCCATTGATAATCCTTGTCTGCATCGTTTATTATGCATTTATTATCTGATATTTTTCTGTAAAGAAGAGCTTTCCTTTAGCCTTGCCCCTTTTTTTCAGTACCATTACTCATTTTTTAAAATTTCGTGTGTTCTACTTCAATAATGCCTTTGTTCTTTTCAGTGCTGAAGTTATCCCAAACCCAGCCAGTGGGAAACCCCGAAGATGGCTCCAGGGTCCTTTTGTCCTATTTCTATCAGTTTTGAGTACTTTCTTGATTTATGGCACACCGAAGTGTTGCACATTCTCCCTGGACTTTCCTAGTCTCATCTGCTACCAGCCATATCTTCAAGGAATGACAGTTCTTTCTTTAGTGAGGAATGGTATTTAGAAACCAAAATCTGGGCTCTAGCTGTGCCCATTGGCACTAGATGTTATTGCTTCTAGGTGTTTCAGTGAGCAGAGTTAGAAAAAAGATTTTTTAAAAATAAGGATACCTCCAATCCAAATGCAACACCATAGTCTTCCTCCTCTTCACCCTTTCCATATGCTTCTCCCCATTCTTTGTCAGCAGAAATCTGGTTCCAGCAGTCACAATGTATTCACTCATTTTCTTTTCCTACAACAAATGTGCACAAAGTCGTCATACTAAAGGATAATTTTCAGAAGCTGAAAACTTTGACCCTCAGGTGGATATAAAGTGAAAACTCATTCGTTAGTGATGAGCTAGTAGTTAGTTAAGGCCAGTTCAAAGGAAATTTGAAGAACAGACACAGAGAAGCAATCACAAATGCTGAAATACATCTGCTAATAGATGCAAAACTGGTTAATATCCTATAAGGCAATAGAGTATAATGTTGTGGGTTATCTTTTCTATAAGGTGAAGTTGTGGACTGAATGTTTATGTCCTCCTCCTCACATTCATGTGTTGAAGCCCCAACCCCCAATATGATGGCATTAGAAGGTGGGGATCTGGGGAAGTTATTAAGTTTAGATGAGATCATGAGGGTAGGGCCACTGGGATGGCATTAGTGTCCTTAGGAAGAGGAAGAGACCAGAGCTCACTCCTTCCCCACCATGTGAGGACACAGTGAGAAGACAGCTGCCTGCAAACCAGCAGGAGGATCCTCATCAGCTGTGGAATCTGTTGGTGCCTTGTTCTTGGACTTCACAGCCTCCAGAACTGTGAGAAATAAATGTCTGCTGTTTAAGCCATCCAGTCTATGGTATTTTGTTATAGCAGCCTGAGCTATAACAGGAAGTGAGCCAGACATCCCTCTACCAGATACGATGCAGTTGATGTTGGTATCTAAATATTCAACTGTTCTTGTTGAATATTTATACTTAATTGAAATAATTTCTTAAGGGAGGTTTTGTTTAAAGCGTATTAGCAGGAAATTGTGTATAAGATAGTTAATGAAATAAGAAATTCAACAAGAATGATTAAGTCCCTTCCCAAGGGGTTGTCATTTGTCAAACCCTGGTTTACCTGTCTTGCTATTATGACATTTCATTTGGAAGAATGTTTGTGTTGTAGCTAACTGTTCAAGTCTGGTGCTGACTGCTGTTCTTAGCCATCACAAAACGCTCAATTTGTGTAATTGGAGCTTCCTGCTGTTATCTGGAAATAGATATTGTTTCCTAAAGTATATTAAAATTAAAAAAAGAAACTATTGCAACTAAAAAAAAAAAGAATGTCTACCAGACATGTCTACTAGATACGATGCAGTTGCCTTGCTGTGGACAGTTAGTTTTACAGCTTAACTTCTACCCCTGTAGAGTTGTAGAGCAGTCTAGGAACTAAATACTCCCAGAGCGTCCCCTGGACAGCACCCAGCACCCAGCACCAGCACTTACCTGGAGTGAAAAGAGACCCAGTCACCTCATTAGTCCAGTTTTCAGCTATGGACAGTTTTTGTTTTGTTTTGTTTGTTTTTAACAGAAGAGTCAGAAATTAGAATACCAGCACGGCTACCAACATCAGACCTGCTAAGTAAAAGCCCTCATTTCTTTGTGGTTGTTTTCTTCCAACATATTCTACCAAAAGTTATTTGTCTTATACCACCATATTCAAAAACACAGTTACATTTTTTTAACTTTATGCAGTCTCTCCAGTTTTCAAATCGCTTCCCTGTCCAAAAATTCTTACTTATATCACAGAGTCAGTGACCTACTGAATTTTTCTAAGAATATGGATTGTTAAAATTTGAAACATTTTCTTTTGCTTCTTGCAATAAACCAATTTCATTTTTTAAATTGTTTCCTAGGCACCAGACAACCAGGGAGCAGTAAATCTATTTCAGATGAAGATGCTGGCCTGATCCTCTAGCCCAGCCCCCTTCCTTTTGAATCTCACTGTCTTTACACTGATCTCTTTTTTTTTTTTTTTTCCGGCTTGCTCATCCTTCTGCAGGGACTGCGCTCATCCTGCTCTGGTTTATTTTAAGTCAAGGATGACACAGGTCCTCTTGGAGACTGGAGGGCGCTCTGGCAAAGGGAGGAGGAGAAGGCTTCAGTGCTTTCCAGGCTTAGCGCCCAGCAGCCTGGGGAGTGGTGGGAAGAATTCGGGGCCAGGTGCAGCCCTCTCTGCTTGTGTAGTTTTACTTCTAAGTTGAGTGTGGCAGGGCAGCCTGTAACAACCAAGGAGGAGCCCCCACCCTTTGCCTGGTGGCACCTCAGGGGGATGGTGGCATTGGGAGCCTAGTGCCCTACTTGGCCTCTTGTGTTTGGGGTGTTGGAAAATGGCATCAGTGGGTCTCAAAGCATCCTCATAGACCACCTCTCCTTTTCTGCCCTTCTATCTGTGGGGTGTTGCTGGAATTTTGCAGGGTTCAGGGAATTAGGTGTAATACCCCAATCCTCCCCATCAGTAGGGGCCTCTGCCATCTTCCTTAAGGAACAGAAATTGGGTGGTGTCCCTCGATGGTTCTCGTCACACTCCTGTCCTCTCCCTGTTGCCTTTGGTGTCTTTATCTGCTCAGGAAATCGGGAGCTCTCTGGGGCCTCCTTTGCGAGGGCACTAATCCCATCACAAGGACCCTTCCCTCAGGACCTAACACCTCCCAAAGCCACCCCCTGTAGCGTTGCCTTGGGGGTAGGATTTTCGCGCAGGAATTTTGGGGGACAAAAACATTCAGACTGTGTCAGGTGGGATGCTGGGATAGGAGTGAAGATTCCTGTGTTAGCTGTCCTGGGAGCTGGCCCGTCCAGGGGGAGCCGTGCTGCCAGACAGAGCTGGAGTCCAAGTCAGGTAGCAAGATCGGATGCCGGGCTGTGTACGAGGGTCTGGGCTGTCCTGAGGTCAGTGTCACAGCTGGGAACCTGCCTGGGTGGGCAGGAGGAGGCAGGCAGAGGCCTCAGCAGTCATCCTGCTTCCTCTACTTGGCCTGGCTGATGTTCTTGGAGGCTGATTTAAAAATACAATACACAGTGTTTGGGGGGAAAATAACCCCACACGAGCAAGGAAATTATGGGTGAATATCTCTTCCACCTCATTCTCAGCCCCCTCTCTAGTTCTGCTCTCTGGAGATAACTGTTGTTAATGATCTGATGCCTAGATGGGTTTGCTCTGCCTTTTAAATTTAAATAAAATCATTATTATAATGTATTTTTTCTTCTTTTTTTTTTTTTTGAGACTGAGTCTTACTCTATCACCCAGGTTGGGGGTTACAGTGGCGCGATCTCAGCTCACTGCAACTTTCACTTCCCGAGGTTCAAGCGATTCTCCTGCCTCGGCCTCCCAAGTAGCTGGAATTACAGGCTCCAGTCACCACGCCCAGCTAATTTTTGTATTTTCAGTAGAGATGGGTTTCACCATATTGGCCAGACTGGTCTCGAACTCCTGACCTCAAGTGATCCACCCACCTTGACCTCCCAAAATGCTGGGATTACAGGCGTGGGCCACCAAGCTTGGCCTTTTTTTTCCTTTATTACTGGCTTTTGTTATCTTCCCCTACTTACAGATTTACTTAAGCTCTCTGTGGCCACCTCTATGTGCACGCACCCTCTGGCATGTGCTCTGATCCCTGGACACCCAGCCTAGGCCGCTGCCTGAGGCTTTGGGACTGAGTTGTTGAGTTTGCATAGAGAGAGGGAGGGGAGAGGGACTTTACATCATTTAAACAAACAAACACAGATTAAAACGCTTCCTTGTGTGTCTTAATTGCCTCAGTGTGCAGAAGAGATTTTCCCTAATTTCTTTCTGAACCTCCAGGGCTGCCCGTGTCCCCACGGGCACAGTTGTCTTAGACACTGGCTCTCAACCTTGCCCCTCTGGAGTCAGCATCACCTGGCTGGTTCATGCGAGCTTTAACACAGATCTGGTGTAAACACAGACTGCCAGCCCCTGCCCCTGGAGTCTTTGAACAGGCCTGGGGAGGGGTTCCGAGAATGAGCAGATCAACAGGTTTCTCGGTGAGGCTGATACCGCTGGCCCAGGGACACCACGCTGAGGACGGAGGGCTTTGAGGTTTTCATGCCTGATCATGGCAAAGGACCCCTCTCCGTGGGCATTGAAGACCAGCAGAGTCACAAACTCTGGGAGAGATGTTTCAGACAGACACAGAGGCATCATGGAACTAAAGTGAACAGGAAGAAAGCAGCTGAGCCTCTGTTCATGATTTTCCTGCGCTATTTTGCCAAAGAGGCTGCTCAGGCCCAATCAGGTGATGGCTCATGTTAATCCATTTCATAACCAATTTTATTTATTTGATGATTTAATTCCAAAAGTTGTCTATGTATATGTGCCTACAGCAAAAAATGACCACAAAACTATTATCAGGAAGGAAGAAAAAGATCCCTTCTCAATCTCCCAAACATTCCAGCTCCCTTATCACCTTTTCAGACCTCATTCAGTCCTTTCCAAACACACACATACGTACATGTGCTTTTTACTCACATGACTAGGCTAGTTCTGTTCAGATTGTGTTTTCAGTGGTTTTGTTCATGTGGTAATGAATCTAGGAACTCCTGCTGCATCGGTGCCCCTGAGCCCTGCCTGGCGCTCGGAGCCCTGCCTGCACGGGATGTGTGGCTCATGCCTGGTTCCCGATCAAGACTTCGTGTTTGGGAGGCCATACTATGAGTGCTTTCGCTCACTGTGGTGGATCTGGCTCTTAGGCCAGTCCTTGGACATGAAGTACTTGCTTCCTAAATATTTGTTTGAAAAGAGGATATTGTGTAAAATGCAGGAACCATGGTATACTTAACTGGCCCAGTTATCGGACAGGTGGCTTTTGAATTACTCGATGGCAGCAAGGCTGTTGTGAAGTCCTTTGGGTCTGGGGTGCAGCTCTGAGGACGGCATGTTTAGGGTCCTGGCAGGAAGCATGCCAAGCGACAGGTGTGCTCAGAGGGCTGAATGGAGGAATTGATGAGGGCCTGTCAATTATGGGGGCAGGGGTGGAGTTAAGGGAACCAACATTGAAAGGATTAAGGGGAGGGGTTCTGCAGAGAGTGACCCAGGCCAAGAAGCTGGAACCAGAGAGGCAGCCTCAGCCTTGAGCCCCAGCCCGGGGCTGGAGTGGGAGGCAGGGCTGGAAACCCGCTCCTCCACCCCGGTCCCCTGCCGAGCCAAACCAGAAACATCGGTGGGCCGGAAACCAGGCAGGTGCAGTTGGTGCAGGTCAACTTCCTAGGCCGAAAGCAGGGCAAGGAAGGGAAGCAGTGTGCAGACAGACTCTCAGAACAGAATTGCTTCAGCAGGGGCATGCCTGTTTTAAGCGTACACAGCTGCCAAGTGGCCTTAGAAAGCTGCGGCAATTTCCCCTTTCCCCCGGGGTGTCCAAGAGTGTTATTCTTGCCAGCCCTGGCTGAGATCAGTCTTTTCAGGTTTTCCCGGCTCAAAATGAACCAAAACTCTGGTTTTCAGTTGTACTTCCCAACTCTCTTTTGAGCCTAGTACCCGTTAGGATGCTTTTGGCTTCAACAGTGAGGACACCGCCTTCTCTTGCAGCACAAGACGCTGCAGGCGACAGTTGCAGGGTTGCCACACTGAGTACCTGGGTGATGCTAGAACCTAGAGCCGCTTCTCAGAAGTACTCTCACCTTTCCCTCGTGGTTCCAAGGTGGCCCCAGCCACTAGAAGCGCCACGGGGATTCATGTTGTAACACTCAGAGACGGCAAGGAAGGGGGCAACTCCCTGTCAGCGTTTCCTTTTCTAAGACAGCAAAACATTTCCAGAAGGCTCCAGCAGAGTGTCATTGCCATCTCACCAACCAGGATTGCGTCACAAGCCCGTGCCAAAACAGTGATGAAGAATGGCTTGTGTAGACAGCAGTCACGCTAAGCAGAATCAGCATTGTGAAGCAGCATCTTAAAGCACCCATATGTTTATGTGATTCGCTATGGCAACTGGGTTGGTTTGAGAGTTGGGAGCTCTGGTTTTCTAGAGGACGCAGCATTTATGAGTACAAATTCGGATGCAAGTGCCTTCATCGGCCTTTTGAGTGTTCTCTAAAAAGTCTAATTTCCTCAGCTATTTAATGCATAATGAAAATACAGCCAAATCTGTACTAGGTCTGTAAATGGAGAGAATGTATGAAAATAAATCCTTGTGTAATCCCTAAATCTCATTTAGCCAGTCATTTCAACTTTCACCACCTCTCCTCTAACAAAAATAAAATAGCCAAAGACATGAATAGGAAGTCCCGTGGATGGAGTTGTGTGTTTATTTAGTTTCCTTGTTGTGCCTTAACAGAACAGCACGAACGTGGTGAAGTGAGACGCCAGGGGTCTCCTTGAGCTGGTGATGGGATACAGCCAGTGGAGCTTGTTTTGGGTATAAGGAATCCCTGATAGGTGCTTGCAGCTTGTTATTTCTTGCATTTACTGGTAAATTTCTGAAGGCTATGTGCTGACAGTCAGCCTGGTAGGATTGCCGTCGCATGGTGCCCGTGGTCAGGGACGGATCGGCCAAGATTCTGAGTGGTGGCTGTGGGTTTGGGCTGCGTGGGGAGACCTGGCTCCTGAGCTGAATGAGGGAAAGTCCCGGTTCAGAGGAGAATTTAAGACTTGGTCAGATCCCAGGAACAATGCCTGTACGTGTTATTTATCTTATTAGCCGTGTACATGATCACGATCTTAGTGTGACCTCTTTGTGATGTCCATGTTGTTTAGAAATGCTTTCTTTTTTCTCAGTTTGTACTATTTCAAATAAGAGATTCGAACTTGGTGAGTCTTCGTTTCCTAACGTTGCCTTATCTTTTCCCTTGAGCTTTTCTGAGGTCTTCTGATTGGCCATGGCAGTGCCACACCCTGCCCGCTGGCCAGGCAGGAGGGCCCCTCAGCCAGCCTGGGGCTTGAAAGCCTCCTCCATCAGACCCCGGCCTGCCCTGCAAAGAGCAGGGATGCTGCCCTCCCCTACTAAGCCTGCACCTCCACCTACATGCTCAATGCCTTATGCTAAGAATTCCTGGAGTCTGTTAACGCCACGTGGCTGGTGTGATGTTGTATTTCCAAAGCCGGCAGCCCCCTCTACTGGCCTGGTCTGGAGAACTGCGTTTGAGAGTCTAGAGTCAGTCAAGTCTCAAATAACGCAATTCTGTGACATTTTCCCATTTTGGAGCAGCTTGTGTTTATTGCCTTTTTTTTGACAGAGTTTTGTTCTTGTTGCCCAGGCTGTAGTGCAGTGGCGCGATCTCGGCTCACTTCAACCTTCGCCTCCTGGGTTCAAGTGATTCTCCTGCCTCAGCCTCCCAAATAGTTGGGATTACAGGCACCCGCTACCATGCCCAGCTAATTTTTATATTTTTAGTAGAGGTGGGGTTTCACCATGTCGGTCTCGATCTCTTGACCTCATGATCCACCCGCTTCGGCCTCCCAAAGTGCTAGGATTATAGGCGGGAGCCATCGCGCCCGGCCTTTTAAATTTAAAAAATTTTTTTTGAGATAGTGTCCCACTCTGTTTCCCAGTCTGGAGAGCAGGGTCATGATCTCAGCTCACTGTAACCTCTGCATCCCAGGCTCAAGCAATCCTCCCATCTCAGTCCCAAGTAGCTGGAACTGCAGGTGCTCATCACCATGCCCAGCTAATTTTTTGTATTTTTAGTAGAGATGGGGTTTCACCATGTCAGCCAGGCTGGTCTCGAACTCCTGATCTCAGGTGATCCAACCACCTCAGCCTCCCAAAGTGCTGGAATTATAGGCGTGAGCCACCGTGCCTGGCCAGCCCAGTTAATTTTTAATTTTGTGTGTGTGTGTGTGATGAGATCTTGCCATGTTGCCCAGACTTGTTTCAAACTAATAGGCTCAAGTGACCCTCTAGCCTCAGCCTCCCTGGCCTCAGCCTCCCTGGCCTCTTCTGGCCTCAGCCTCTCTGCTGGGATTACAAGCATGAGCCACCTTGCCCACCCTGACACTTTAAGTAAATAAACTTTTCCCAAAGGAGAATTAGGAATGTTTCAGCCTTTTCATCTAATGCATATTTATTGAGCAGCCCAGAGCGTGCCATCAGTTGGAAGTTGTAGGCTTGTGAGCATGGGAACCCACATGTGCATGGGAATGTGGACGATGAGACACCGTGGGGTTAGGGGCACCAGGGAGGACCTGGTGTTGGAAGGGATGGCTCATCAGGTCACCAGGTAAAAAGAGGAGGCAGAATAATCCAGGTAGAGGAACTCCTTGTGCAAAGGCCACTAGATTAGAGGTAGCCTGGCTCATGGGTGAATCACACAGAGAGCTGGCTGTGTAAGCACAAAGTGGATTGGGAAGGCATTAGTGGCGGGAGCTGGCAATGAAGAGGTAGAAACCAGCTCATTGAAGAGTTGGGACCTCATCTAAAGAGCAGAACCCATGGAGAGTTTTAGATGAGTAGTGGGATGGTCAGAGGCCCTTCCTGGTGTCACCATGCTGCCGGTTGGAGAATGGATGGTTGCAGAAGTGGGACCAGGGAGGCTAGTTAGGAGGGGAGCTGTGGCCCTGTGGGGATGTGTGGCTGAGGTCAGGGATGGAGAAACAAGGACAGCTTTGGGAAATGTTAAATTGTTTTGTAGAGATGGGGTCTCACCATGCTGCCCCAGCTGGTCTCAAACTCCCAGGCTCAAGTGATGTCAGAGGTGCAGTTGGCAGAATGTGGGGATTGCTTGAGTGGGCGAGGGGGATGTGGAGGGCTTGGGACTGAGCCCAGATGTCTGGCTTAGGTGATGGGGCAACTGCTGGCGTTCATCACTGAATAAGGGGCGTGGGTGAGGAGCAGCTTCGGAGGAAAGATATTTTGGGTTTGATGCATTGAGTTTGGTCTGTTTGTAGGAAACCCATGATGAAATACTCCATAGACAGATTCTCAGGCAAAAAACTCAAGAGAAGAGATAGGACTGGAGAGAGTCGATGTGGAAGCTTTAGAGCTGACACTTGGATCCATAGGTGTGTAAGGATCACCAAAGGAGAGTGAATGAGAGGAGGAGGGGGCTTAGCAGGCAGCTGAGGAGCAGCAGCATTTCAGGAAGGAGAGAACAGGAGCTCAGAAAGCAAGTTGAGAAGGCGGAAAATCAGAAGAGTGAGCATCCACGTGTCCATGGAAAGAGTGTGTTTCTTTCTTTTCTTTCTTTTTTTTTCTTTTTTCTTTCTTTTTTTTTTTTTTTGAGACAGAGTCCCTCTCTGTTGCCCAGGCCGGAGTGCAGCAGCACGATCTCAGCTCACTGCAACCTTTGCCTCAGCCTCCTGAGTAACTGGGATTACAGGGGCACGTCACCATGCCCAGCTGATTTTTGTGTTTTTAGTAGAGATAGGGTTTCACCATGATTGCCAGGCTGGTCTTGAGCTTCTGACCTCATGATCCTCTTGCCTCAGCCTCCCAAAGTGCTGGGATTACAGGCGTGAGCCGCTGCTCCTGGCCAGGAGCACGTTTCAGAAAGGATGAAAGAGGAGTGAGTGGGAACCGCTGTGGAGATGTCGCACGTGATGAGAACTGACAGATCACCATGCTGTCTCATTGTAAGAAGGTCACTGGGGACTGCTGGGGGTGCTTTCAGGAAAACGAGAGAGTGTCAGTAGCAAGAGTGAGTAGATGGCTCTGGAAGTGGACTGAAGAGGAGTTGAATGATTGATGGAGGGTGACAGGAACAGAAGGGTGGGCCCACAGGGGTTGCTGTGAGTCACATATGCTTTTAAGGTGAGAGACCCTTGAGCATGCATGCATGTCAGCTAGTTGCTGCTGTGTAGCAAACAGTCCCACGCTCTGGGATATTTTTCTTGCTCCTGCATCTGCAGGTGGGCAGGGGATCCGTTGATCTAAAGTGTCCTTGCTCACGTCTGTGGACAAGCCAAGAACCTGTTCTTGGGCACTTTGGCTGGGGCAGCTCTGCTGCGTGTGTTACTCATCCTCTTCCGGGGAGCAGCAAGCCAGCCTGGGCGTGCTCTTCTTGGGGAGACAGCTGAGGCACAAACATGCGTGAAAGTCTGGATAAGAATATTTCAACCTTCTGCTTTCATCATGCCTGCAAACATCCCATCAGCCAGTGGTCTGCTAGACAGAAGAGCCGAGAAGTCACTTAGCAAAGGGCAATGTGAAGAATGTGGGCCATTCATGCATTGTAGGAACTAAGGGCCTTCTGAGGGTTCACTGATAAATCAGCTTGCAAAAGGCAGGTGAATAAGAGAAGAGGCATACAAATGTATTTAACATGCGGACATGGGCGCCTTTGGAATGAAGACTCAGAGATACCAGAGAAATTTTCCGTATTTCTACTTAGGTTCAACAAAGTGTGGACAGTCATGTAGCAATCCAGCTGGACAGGCCGGGCTTGGTGGCTCATGCCTGGAATCCCAGCACTTTGGGAGGCCAAGGCGGGCCCCTTGGCTGGATCATTTGAGGTCAGGAGTTGGAGACCAGCCTGACCAATATGGTAAAACCTCATCTCCACTAAAAATACGAAAATTAGCTGAGCGTGGTGGTGCATGCCTGTAGTCCCAGCACTCTGGGAGGCCGAGGCTGGCGGATCATGAAGTCAGGAGTTCAAGACTAACCTGGCCAATATGGTGAAACCCCAACTCTACTGAAAATACAAAAAAATTAGCCGGGCGTGGTGCACATGCCAATTGTCCCAGCTACTCAGGAGGCTGAGGCAGGAGAATCACTTGAGCCCAGGAGGCAGAGGTTGCAGTGAACCGAGATCATGCCACTGCATTCCAGCCTGGGGGACAGAGTGAGACTCCATCTCAAAAAAAGAAAAAAAGAAATTAAAAAGAAGAACTATGATGCTAATGGACAGAGTGGGGAAACTGCAGGCCTACCTGTCTAGATGCTTCCAGCTTCCTCTAGGCAGCATCCTTCCTTCTGGGAATGACCCTCCCTGTAGAGGGGGTGTTAGGACCTGCAGTCAGACAAGGCAGGTCCATTTGTTAGGACAGTATTTATAGGTTTTATGGCTGGCTTTAGGGGAAAGAGGGCCTGGTTCCAAAGATCTGCCTTGGGGAAGAGGGATTCCAGTATCCATGGCGGGTGGCAGGGAAGAAGGAACTGAGAGGAAGGTGGAGAGAAACCTTTGCTTCTGAGGCCTTCATTGTGGGCTATTGTTTTCTGAGCCACAACAGCATTCTGAGGGGAGTGCGTCTTCCAGGAGGGAGAATTGAAGAGAACGGGAGGGATATGATACAGAAACATTCCCTACCCGTGGGCAGGGAGTGGCTGTCGGCACAGGAGGGGAGGAGCAGGGACGAGCCTCTTTCAGCAAGAGGAGAATCCCCTGCGTTTTCCTTTCCTTCTCTTTTTCTTCTTTTTCTTCTTGTTTGTTTTTTTTTTTTTTTTTTATTTTTTTGAGACAGAGTCTCACTCTGTCGCCCAGGCTGGAGTACAGTGGCGCGATCTCTGCTCACTGCAACCCTCCGCCTCCTGGGTTCTAACGATTTTCCTGCCTTAGCCTCCCGAGTAGCTGGGATTACAAGTGCGCGTCACCATGCCGGGGTAATTTTTGTATTTTTAGTAGAGACAAGTTTCACCATGTTTGTTAGGCTGGTCTTGAACTCTTGACCTCATGATCTGTCCACCTTGACCTCCCAAAGTGTTGGGATTACAGGCGTGAGCCAGTCTGCTCGGCCATCGCCTGCCTTTTCAAATAGAAAATGTCATCTGAGGAATGACGAGGTTCATAAACTTGGAAAGAAGAGCTTTCTTCTCATAAAGGGGTGCATCCTGCCAGGCGGCCATTGTGACAGGCTGGGAAGCAGAGCCTCCAGCCAGAAGCCAGAACCAGACCCTTGCAGGGCAGAAGAACAAGACAGAAATGTATGCTGGACGAGGTGGCCCAATACACATATTCTATGGGGGAAGCATGGAATATTGATGAGAGGAGAAACACACACGTGTGTAATGGAGCTCCATGCCTGTCCCTGGGACCTGTGTTCAAAAGGCAACAGCATTAGCACCATCTGGGAGGGTGGAGTTTGCAGGCCTCCGATGTCAAAAGGTAAAGCAGGGGACATGGAAACCCGCAAACCCACACTGTGCAGCCTCTGTGGACGTGCCGGCCCCACCCGAAGCCATGGCTGGTGTCTCTCATGAGGAAGGAATGCTAGTTGGTTGTTTTGTCCAAATCACAGAAGGGTGGGGCAGCATCAGGCAGTTGGTTGATATCAGTGGTGGAGTCTTTAGGACGGGCTGGTTTCTGTTCAGTCTTAGGAAATTGAGCCCCCCGGTGGTTAGCAAGGAAAGGGTGTAACGCGGTGCCTCACCCTTCCATCCTGCCATAGCCGGGACCCAGTTTTCAAGGGTTCTCTGGGGTCCTCTTGGCCAGGAGGGGGTCGGTTCAGTCCGTTGGAGGGCTCAGGGTTTCACTTTTCCTTCTCAGAGGGCTGCGAATGTGGGCGGTGTGTGGGGGGACGGGGGAAAGCCAAGGGGCTTCCCTTCTGGTGGTTTCTGTTCCCTCTGTGAGCTGGAAGGTGAGTCACCAGGAGTGTTTTGTGTGAGGGAGGTGACTTCCATGCGAAAAGTTTAACATTTTCTCCAAGGGGCCTGGGGAAGCGTCAGCCTGGAACTGCAGGAGCACTGTTGGGCCAGAGTGGTGGTGGGGGGGCTCCAGGTGGCGAGGGTGTCCGCCTCCATGTGTCTCCCGACCAAGGTGCCTTGGCATCCCTGCAGGGCAGAGCCGGGGTGCAGGGAGCCAGGCGGCATGGCTGGCTTTCCTCTTTCGCATGCCCCAGACCTGTCCGTCCAAGCACTCCTCTCCCTCCTCCTGCCCACCTGGGATTGGAGGCCAGGCTCCGTCTCTGCCTCCCGAATGCTCCCGTGGCTTCCTGGTGTGGTCCCTGCCACTGGGAGAGCCTTGGGCCCAGGGTGGAGAGGCCCACCAGGCCGAACAGCCAGCTGTGAACCATCGTCCCAGTCTTGCGCTCGTTTTGAATGGCTCTGTGCTAGTTCTCCCTTTTGTCATTTTCATTTTAATTTTTGTGTGTTCATTTATTTTGAGATGGAGTCTCGCTCTGTTGCCCAGGCTGGAGTACAATGGTATGATCTTGGCTCACTGCAACCTCTGCCTCCTGGGTTCAAGTGATTCTCCTGCCTCAGCCTCCCCAGTAGCTGGGATTACAGGCACCTTCTAATTTTTGTATTTGCAGTAGAGACGGGGTTTTCCCATGTTGGCCAGGCTGGTCTTGAACTCCTGACCTCAGGTGATCTGCCCACCTCGGCCTCGCAAAGTGCTGGGATTACAGGCATAAGCCACCGCACCCAGCCAGTTCTCCTCTTTTTTAAAATAAACTTTTGACTTGAGAACAGTTTATACTTACAGAGGAACTGCAAACACTGTACAGAGAATGCCTGTGTGCCTTGCAATGGTTCCCTCTGTGTTAAGATCTGACGTTCGTGATGTGCTGGACACAGTGAATGGACCACTAACAGTGCCCCACTGTTAACTGAAGTCTAGTCTTTATTCAGATTTCCTCAGCGTTTCCCAGATTTCCTTCTTCTTTCGCATGTAGCCCTCATGGCTCCTCAGGATCCCCTTGGCTGTGCTGTGAGCATCTCAGACTTCTCTTGTTTTTCATGACCTTGACAGTTTTGAGGACTGGTCGGGTACATTGTAGAATGTTCCTTAATTTGGATGTATCTGTTGCTTTTCTTGTGATGAGACTGGAGTTCCGAGTTTTTGGAGGAAGACCCTGGTGTAAAGGGCTATTCCCAGCACATGGCACCAGGAGACCGGCTACCAAGCTGACCCATCATTGACGACGCTGGCCTTGGTCACCTGGCTGAGGTCATGTTAGTAGGTTTCTCCGCTGTGAAGGTCTCTCTCCTCCCCCGTTTCCAAGTAATACTCTTTGACAGGAAGTCACTGCGCATAGCCTGAGGGTTAAGGAGTGAGGAAGTCCGTTCTAGCTCCTTGAGAGGGGAGTGCCTGCCTAGATTACTTGGAATTTTCCTTCCAGGAGATTTTTCCATTCTGCTGGGCACGTTTTACACACATTATCTCCTGTAATTTTCACAACTGGGAGGTTGATACTATCTCTCATCTTACAGATGTGGAAAAGTTGACTTCCAAAAGCCACCCAGATTCTGAGTGGCAGGCCTGGGCCTTGAACCTGGCTGTTCCCAGAGCCGGCTCTCTTCATTACTGAGCTCATTGTCTACACTGCGTCCCAGTGACACGATTTCATTGAAATGCACTTCCTCCCTGGGGCACTTGTGATCCTCTCTTAAGCAGGGTAGGGCTTATTGTGGGTGAGGGGGAGTTCTGGGGTTCTCTAGGTGAGCCTACCCTTTTAAAGGGCTTCTCTGAGGATTTCAGGAACCAAGCCCGATTCATAATGTCCAAGTTGGACTGGGCTCAAACTAGACAGGGTCTCATTCTGTCACCCAGGCTGGGGTACAGTGGTGAGATCTTGGCTCACTGCAACCTCCACCTCCCAGGTTCAGGCAACTCTCCCACCTCAACCTCCCAAGTAGCTGGGAATACAAGCATGCACCATCACGCCCAGCTAATTTTTGTATTTTTAGTAGAGACAGGGTTTCACCATGTTGGCCAGGCTGATGGCCTCAAGCGATCCGCCTGCCTCAGCCTCCCAAAGTGCTGGGATTACAGGAGTGAACCACCGTGCCCGGCCTCAAACCAGATTTCAATGTGCGCATGTTTGGGTTTCCTTGTGCATGGAAGGCTGTGTATCTCATATATATATAAAACCTTTCTTCTTTAAAAACCGTGATGAGTTAACCAAAGGGAGTTTTCCTTTTATATATTTAAGGAAAACTCCCTTTGGTTAACTCATCACGGTTTTTAAAGAAGAAAGGTTAATATTTATATATTCTTAGAAGTATTGGGTCTACCTTCTATTTCCATCGAATGGGGCCCTCTGTGTGATAAAAGGTATTATTCTGCCATCCTGGGAAAGCCCGTGGGAAGCAGGGCGTGATTTCTAGGATCATCGGAAGCTCAGGCTTAGAGTCAGAACAAGTCGGCTGCATGCTGGTCTTTCTGAACTCAACGTAACATGCAGAACAGGTGTGTATAATGGGCGGTTTGCCTTGTGGACTTTCAGTTTTTCCTCTTTCCGCCTGTTCAAAGCACTTAGGATGTATCAGTGCAAAGGAACATCCTGCTGAAGACTGTGACGGACACACTATTTCACAGTTTGAAAAAATGGCTCCAAACGAATTGCAGTTGGTTTCACTATGACCCTGGCTAAATATAACTGACAGGTGCCATCAAGCATTTAACTGGACCTTAAGCCAAACTGAGATCAAAGGATGACCCCACCTTCCCGCACCACCCAGGTGAGAGTCATTCAGCAGCTCTGGGTGCCTGACTGCTGGCCTTACCCCTCCCCCATCCTGTAAAAGACAAGGGAGGACGATGTGGTGTAAACCAGTCAGAAAAGCACCGGAGGCTGTCCGCGATCTGTGAGTCACACAGCCGGGGGTGGGGGAGGGGTCGCTCCCTTTGTTTCCTGCTTGTTAAGGTCCTAATGCTGTTATATTCATCAGGGTTTCTCTTTCAACAAGATACATGTTCCCCTTTTCACATGTGTGGTAAGCTCAGGAGATGGGCTGAGGTCAGTGGTAAGCTGCCGCCGTGCTCTGCAGGAGGGTTCACTCCTGATTGTGGCTGCCTGTTGGTTCTTCACTTGGATTGATGAAGAGCAAATCCACAGCAAATCACATTGGTGGGGCAGCAGCCTCGAGCGGCCCTCAAAGGAGGAAGCTGGGTTCCAGCCCCGGCAGTGTTATCCCTCGGAGGGTGGCTGGGGAGACAGAGCCGCTTGATGGATCGGAGGGTTTCATATTGGATTTGCTGAACTGAAGGGGCTGGCGGAGCAGAGGCCAAGGGTGCCCAGCCCTGCCTGCTGGAGATCTGAGCCTCAGCGGGAATTCTGGAAGCTGCCGCAGCCTCAGGCTGGCTCCGTATTCTCAGTCTGCGGAGGTGGGCTGGGCTCGGGAGGCAACTCAGGTCTCATGGCTGCCCGACACCAGAGCAATGTCCTTGCAGCCTCTCTCCCATCCCAAATCTCAGGCAGTGCCACCCATTGGAAGTTTCTGTGCAAACCAGATGCCAGTGGGGATTCTGCCCCCCCCCCACCAGGCCCGGCTTCTCCATGATTCAGGGGCTCCTGGGGGGAGGTGATAGCAAGTTAAGGAGGGAGTGCATAGGAATGGCCAGGAGGCCTCCGCAGCCCTGACAGTTGGGGCTAAAAGGAACATGCTTGAGTTGGAATGAGTGAGTGGGGACTTCTGAGCGCTGCATCATCGGTGCTTAAGAATGGGGCCTGTGTCCAAGCACAGTGCCTCCCGCCTGTAATCCCAGCACTTTGGGAGGCTGAGGCAGGAGGACTGCTTGCATGGAGGAGTTTGAAACCAGCCTCAGCAACATTGGGAGATCCCATCTCTACAAAAAATTTTTAAAAGAATTAGCTGGGCGTGAGGGTGCTCGCCTGTGAGCCCAGTTACTTGGGAGGCTGAGGAGGGAGGATCTCTTGAGCCTGGGAGGTCCACACTACAGTGAGCTCTGATTGTGCTCCTGCACTCCAGTCTGGGTGACAGAGAGAGACTCCATCTCTTAAACAAACAAAAAGGATGGGAACTGGGTACCCTGCACCTGGATTCAGGAAGAGAGACTGGACACACAGCTCACATTCCCAAGGGCTTCAGACTCATCAGCAGGGGCCAGCTGGATGTGACAGCTAAGGGGAGGGTGCAGCGGAAGGGAGAAGAGCTCTTTCCACCAAGTATGGTTGGTCATGAAGGAGAAAAATCTGAGATTTCACTCAGATTTGGTGTTCTCAGCTAGAGTGTTCTTGCGCCACCAATGGCAATTTGGTAGTGTCTGGACAGTTTTAATTGTCACAACCTGTGCAGGAGTGGGGATGGTTGCTACTGGTGTCAAATGGGTAGAGACCAGGGATCTGCCCTGCAGTGCACAGGGCAGTCCCCACAACCAAGAGTCATGCACCACCCCCATGCCGACTGTGCCGACTGTACCGAGGCTGGGGCGACCCTGCTCCAGGGCGCTGAAGTGGGGGAGGGTGGGGTGTACTCACACAAGGACTTAGGGGCTAGCTGGCGCCAGGCAGCATGGACAGTTGACCCAAGGGGATGCTCTCCCAGACCATTTTGGCTTTGCGTGGTGAATCCTGGAAACTGCACTGTTGCTGTGATGTTGTTGCTGTGATGTTCTCCTTATTCACCATTCACCGAGAGCACCATGGGCTCCTCTGGGAATGAGCAGAAAGATCCTTTTTGGAGGTGCAAGTTGACAAAGGGGAGAAATCTGTGTCCTCTAAGAAATCTCCTTACCCACTTTGCTTTATAGCCAAGGGCCTTGCTTGCAACACCCTGTGGGATGTATGTGGGGGTAGGGAGAGAGAGAGAGAGAGACTGACTCGGACACAGGTAGAGAGACTCCAATTCTGGGTGGGAACTGGCACTGTCCTATTGCTATGATGATGACTTTTTCCTCCCTGCAGCTCCAGAGCCCTTCAAAGTGGTTCTGAAGCTCATTTGCAGCTTTCACATCTGTTTGCATGGGCATCTCCTGCTGGGAGTTGGAGGCTTCCTGTCTGCATTTGGTTCCTGGAGCTGCGCTCCCTACTTGCCGGCAGCGTCCCTGCTCCCCACATCCACCCCGGGGCAGCTCCTCCCCCTCCCGCCCCCCCAAGTGCTTTGCTGAAGGGGACCCGCATGAACCCCAAACAGCAGTGCTGCAGCCAGGGCAGCACCCTCTGCTTTCTTCCGTTTCCTGGGCTCCAGGAGAATTCTATCTTGGAGTCCCAGGAAAACTCACACAGCAGACCGGCTGGTCCAGGGCTGACTCGGCGTCTCTTTCTCTTTCTAGGAAGGCCTGGCTGGATTGGCACATTTTGTGGAAGTGGAACCAATACACATGTACGCTTCTCTTTACAGGGCACGCGATCATCACCAACTACTTGTTGAACTATTTCCCTGGTCTTGACCTTGAAAGGAGGAACGCGTTCGGGTTCACCGCGCTGATGAAAGCCGCCATGCAGGGTCGAACCGACTGCATCCGAGCCCTGATGCTGGCAGGTATGTCCCCTGTCCTGTGCAGCTTGCAGGGGACCCGGGGTGCCAGGGTTGCTCCTTCACAGAATATGTTTTGAGAGTAATCACTCCCATAGAAACAAAGCCTAGTTGTTGCAATAAAGAATAGATCCATCACTGTGGTGTACTGCTGTCATTATCTGAGTTTTAAAAAAGCCAAAAGCAAGTGCTTTCAGGATCACGGAGAGAAGTCACAGCATTGGTTCCTGCCAAGATGCCCTTCCTGCTCCCTGCTGAGCTTGGCAGTGGGTTGCATCTTCCCTCACGCCCTATTTTCCTCCTGCCCACCCATTCTACTCTTCAAGCCCTGTCCTGTTCCTCCTCCGAAAGGGGTGATATCTTGGCTGTAAATGGCAAGACTGTGCGGTTGAAGGTGGGCATAGGGACTGAGGGAACAGCCCAGGCAGTCCTAGCTCCCTGCTTGCTGGCAGGTGGCATTGCATAGTAACGGTAAGAGGTGATGTGGAATTGCATGGTAATGTTAGGAGGTGATGTGGAGTTGTGTGGTGATGTTAGGAGGTGACGTGGGGCTGCGTGGTGGTGTTACGAGGTGACGTGGGGCTGCGTGGCAGTGTTAGGAGGTGACGTGGGGTTGCGTGGCGGTGTTAGGAGGTGACGTGGGGTTGTTTGGTGGTGTTAGGAGGTGATGTGGTATTTCTGGTGATGTGTTTGGCAATTTCCTTTTTCTATGATGTGTCATAAAGTGGGAAGTTCTCAGACTATCAACCTGGATCAACCCCCCTTTGTCTTTTGCACCATCTTGGAGAAAGCCCTTTACTGTCCACATCTGCGAAGTGGGAATAATGACCTCTTTCTCCTCTTTCACTTCCCTGAGGCTAAAATATGACTATACACTCCTCAGGACTCTCCAGCTTCAATGAGCTGCTATGCTAAATGACACACAACTAATAGCTTTAATTCTTTTCTTCACTCTGAAATAGAATCGATGATCACCCTTTGTGCAACCTTATCGGGTTATGTTGAGAATTAAATGAGAAAATGTGTGTCAAGCACACATCATGTTAGATTTAATTAGCAGCTTACATCTCAGTGAATGTACGGTGCTGCTTTCACCGTTACTTATTTCTGTTATTTTATATTTATTTTTGTTCTTGGCACTGGGTTCAGCCAGTCCTGCTTGGCTCTGCAAGTTCCTGAAGAAGTGGATTTCCTCTCTTAGTTGTTCTGCTGCTGTAACAAAATACCTCACCTGGGTAATTTATAAACCATAGAAATTTATTGCTTGTACCTGAGGAGGCTGAGGAGTCCAAGATCAAGGTGCTAGCAGGTTCAATGTCTCATGACGCCCATTCTTTCTTGCTGTCTCCTCTCATGGAGGAGGGGACACTGAGTCACCCTCAAGGCCTCTTTCATAAGGCGCTAGTTTGATTCAGGAGGGCAGAGCCCCGTAATCTAATCGCCTCCTAGAGGCCTCACCTCTTAATACCATCCAAGTGGGTCTGAAGTTCCAGCATAGGAATTTTGGAGGATCGTCAGCATTCAGTCAACATTCAGACCACAGCACCCCCCCACTTCCCCCACTTGGTTATCCTGAGGGTGGCATCAGAGTTTTCCCAGGCATCAGTGCTTCCGCTAATGTCCTTTTTCTGTACCAGGACCCCTGCTGGGCTCCCACATTTATTTGTCCTCTTCTTAGTTGTCCCAGTCTTCTTCTTTTTTATTTTGAGACTGTTTTACTGTCACCCAGGCTGGAGTGCAGTGGCATGATCTCAGCTCACTGCAACCTCCACCTCCTGGGTTCAAGCAATTCGCTTGCCTCACCCTCCTAAGTAGCTGAGATTACAGGCGCGCACCACCACGCCCAGCTAATTTTTGTACTTTTAGTAAAGATGGGGTTTCATCATGTTGGCCAGGCTAGACTCGAACTCTTGACCTCAGGTGATCCGCCTGCTTCAGCCTCCCAAAGTGCAGGGATTACAGGCCTGAGCTCCCGCGCCCCACCCCCAACCTTCTTTGGTCTGAAGTTTCTGTCAAAACCTGTTGTTCATGACGGGATAGTCTTATCCCAGCCTGTATGCAGTGCTGCCCAGTCTGAGCCCATCTGTTGTTTTTCTCGAGATTAATCTGGAGTTAGAGGATTCACAACTGCTTCAGATTTATTTTCCCTTCTGGTTTAACCTTAGGGGATTCTTTAGTCTTAGGGTATGCTACAAAAAAATAAGTTCAGTGAATGAGAACAGAGGCTTCAAAGATGGAAACTTTCTTGGAAATAAAAAAAGTGATAATTAAAATGAGTCCCATCAATTGTACTTTTGATTTAGAGATGATAGTTTCATTTTTATAAAGCGAGATTATCAGTTTCAACAGAGTTTCGGCCCTGCCTATCCTTATCAATGAGAAATGGTTCCTTCTAATTAAATGGTGATTATGCGGTGCTTTGTGTTTGGCGGGAGCTTCAGACACTTTTACTATTTCTGGATCTAGTTATAATTGAGTGTAGATCTTTAGTAATTTACTTTTTCAGCTGAACATTTATGATGTCAGTGACATCAGTGCACTTTCCCATTGAGTTAATTTGAGTTAACTACGAACCTTTTTTAGGTCAGTTGCCCTCTAATCACTCTGCTTGATTTCTTGATTTCTTGATTTCTGCTCTGCTTTCTTCCTTGGGTCTCCTGGGGGTTTCAGGTATGTGTGACAGCATTTAGAGGATTCCAGAAACACCTTACACATCTCTTGGAACGATGAGCCTGCTTGAGAGGGCGGTGGGTTTGCTCCTGACATTGCTTTTCTCCCATAAGTTATTTGGATACAAACTTGGCATTAGATTTTATACTCTCCCTTCCCTATTCCCCAATTTGCAAGCCCTATCCCCCATCACAGTCTAGAACAATCCACAGATTATTGTCTGCATCTAGTGAGTCTCTCCCTGTCCTATACGAAATACAAAGCAGGGAGCTGAACAGAAACAACCCAGCAGCCAGGACCCAGCTTCAAATCCATCTTCTCCACTTTCCGTCTCTACACCTGCAGCCTGTCACTCACCTCACTGGTCCTCAGGTTCCTCTTCTATAAAGTGAGGCTAGTGATAGCCCCACCGCAGGAAGTCGGAATGGGGATTGAGCAAGGTAACATCGGAACAGTCCCAGGTGCAGGCTGGGCTTGGAGAAGCCTTCCCACCATGGTGGTTGTGATTATTGTTATTGCTGTTATCATTATTGGTGAGTTTATGTGTTCAATAGTTATCCGTTAAATGAATGAAAACGTATGGTTTATGTTTCCTTTTGTGAATGAGATAGTTAAGCTTTCTTAATGAGAGTAGTAAGCCCCTACCTCAGGGGTTTCTTACTTTCAGCACTACTGACATGCAGGGCCAGATAATTCTTTGTTGTGGGGCTTTCAAATTGTAGGATTTTTTTTTCCTTTGGAGACAGAGTCTCACTCTGTCATCATGCTGGAGTGCAGTGGCACAGTCTCAGCTCACTGCAACCTCCAACTCCCTGGTTCAAGTGATTCTCCTGCCTCAGCCTCCCAAGTAGCTGGGATTACAGGCACGTGCCAGCACGCCCGGCTAATTTTTGTATTTTTAGTAGAGACGGGGTTTCACCATGGTGGCCAGGCTGGTCTTGATCTCCTGACCTTGTGATCCGCCCACCTCGGCCTCCTAAAGTGCTGGGATTACAGGTGTGGGCCACGGCACCTGGCCCCAAACTGTAGGATTTTTAGTGGCCTCCCTGGTGTCTATCCACAAGATGACTGTAGCACCTTCCCAGTTGTGACAACCAAAAACGTCTCTAGATGTTGCTAAAAGTCTCCCAGGTTGGGAGGAAAATTCCTTCCCGTTGAGAACCACTGATGTAACTAATTTAAATGGGAAAGGATGGACAAAGAGAGAAGAGGCACTTTCCCCTCTGTGTATTCTTCCTCGCTTGTTCTCTATTCCTGCCTCAAATAAAATGTGACATCTTGGCCGGGCACAGTGGCTCACACCTGTAATCCCAGCACTTTGGGAGGTTGAGGTGGGTGGATCACCTGAGGACAGGAGTTGGAGACCAGCCTGGCCAGCATGGTGAAACCCCATTTCTACTAAAAATACAAAAAATTTAGCCAGGCGTAGTAGCACACGCCTGTGTTGCCAGCTACTTGGGCAGCTGAGGCAAGAGAATTGCTTGAACCGAGGAGGCAGAGATTGCAGTGAGCCGAGATCGCACCACTGCACTCCAGCCTGGCAACAGAGTAAGGCTGTGTCTCAAAAACAGAAAAGGGACATTTTTTTTTAGGGAGCTTTTGAGCTGCCCGCTTAGGCGTTGGTTGTAGTGTTTAACTTCTAGAATATTTTCATCTTCTACTATTACTACTAAGTGAGCTTATAGTTCTCCCAAGAAAAGTGGGTTTTATTTTCCTTTTAAAGTAGATGTATGAGTATTAAAAAAAAATGTTGAATTGCTTCCCTGGGATTAGTGGACAGCAATAAGGACAGCTCTTGATATATTTTTAAAATTCACACAAATATGTTAACTCTTATTCTTTCCATTTAAATATCTGATATTAAGAAAAATTAAACCATTTAAAAAAACTAATAGCCAGAGCTTTCTGTTAGATTAACACTTCAGATTTTGATAAAAAGCATAACCAGGTTCTGAGAAGCTGATGGATTGCATTTCTGGTTTTGGCTTTGTAAGAAATAATGCAGGCTCTGCTGAAGAGCATCACGAGGGGGCCTTCAGAATCTTGTTAATTCACTGAAATATTAATGCCCCACAGTGACAGGTCTATTTAAATAGGTGGCTCTGAGAAGCATGTTGAGGATATGATTTTTTTTCTGAAGAGAGGCAGAATTTGTGGAGGTTGGCAGGTTCCAGGCTTGCTTAAGAGAGCTCACTTTTAGACCTGAAGTATGGTGTGACTGCTGCAGCTGTCAGGAAGCAAAAACAAGCACCAGTAACCTCAAATCCTGCTGTGATTTTAAGGAACAAAGTGGATTTAAAGGACTGCGAGGAACAGATGTCAAGCGATGCTCCCATTGTGGGTGGGAGGGTTGCTTTTGTCTTAGGCAAATCCTGATATCTCCTTCTGGAAAGCCAGATGATTTTCCAGCCTGATAGAGGTTTCTTTCTATTTGTAAGGAAAACATGAGTTTCCTTCTAAGTGTGAATTTGCCATGTAGAATTGTTTGAAGTCGTTAGCCAGGAAAGGATGAAAAGTCAAGCATTCTGTGTCACCCGAAAAGCAAACCCCGAGACAAGGACTTGGGGGCAAGTAGTTTTGCGGGAAGGAGGCCCCAGGAAGTGGAGTGAGGGGGCGGGAAGTGAGATTAGGAAGAATGGAAGCTAAGAAATGTGCACCAATGAGCAGGTTTCCTTTGCAGGCAGCTGGGACTCAGACCCCCTGGTGAGGAAAAGATATCGCAAAAGTGCTGGGAAGTTTATCCTCCAGCTCCAGTCCCTCTTTGAGGGGAGATGAGAACTTTGAGCACACTTCCCACCTGCTGTGTGGCAGGGGTGGCTGATCCTCACTGCTGGGCTGGAGCACAAGCTCTTTCTTGTGACCCTGCATCCAGATTTTTCATCCCAATTATACCCACAGTGCCCAAGATACAGGCTGGAGGTGACACAAGAGGAAGCAATGAGGGCTGGTCCGCAGTGTTCCCCTGTGGCCAGGAAAGGCCCCCTGGCAAGAGGGAGACCTGAGCTGGGGTTTGCAGGGTGGATAACAAGGGGGTGGGTGGGGGCTGGTGGAGAAACAGGAAGGAAAGTGACATATTCAGGGCTTCATGCTCCACCCACCTCCTGCTAGTCCTCGGCCTGGCTGTGGCCCCCCTGGGGAAAGCATTCCTGAGAATGAGTGATGGAAAGTATCCATTTTTTTTTTCTCATTAGCACCTGTTTGGAATGCTTTTGGCTGCAAGTAACAGAAATCCTGATTAGACGCAGCTTAAAGAAAACAGGCTGCATTTCTCAGCTCCCTAGAACTCTGAGGTTGGCAGTCACTCTCCAGAGCTGGCCCTGGACTCCATGAGCACAACACAGACCCCAGTGGCTTCCTCCTGTCCATTCGGCTCTCCTTAGCCTGTTGATCTGTCACCTCTTGATTCCATGAGAATCACTCAACCCTTGTTTCAGACAGGAAGCTGCAGCAGCACCAACCATGCTGGTCCCTTTCATCAGAAGGCAAAACCTTCTTTAGGTCTCAGTGACCAGTGCTGGGTTGCTTGGCTACTTTTAGTCCTAAGGGAGGCTGGAGAAATGGGGAACAGGATTGCAGCCATTGGAATCGACTAGTGATTCTCAGCTGGAGGTAATGCTGCCCCAGGGGACATTTGGAGACATGTGTCTGGAGACATTTTTGATTGTCAGAACTGGGAGAGTGCTACTGGCATCTAGAAGAAGGTAGGGATCAGGGATGCTGTGAAATGTTCTCCAATGCACAGGACAGCCTACACCAAATAATCACCTGGCCCAATATGTCAATAGTGCCGAGGTCCAGAAGTCCTGGGTTAGACTGATCGTGATGCATTGCCAAGAGCGGGGTATGTTGCTGCCTCAAGTGAAACAGAGGATTTTGTGTAGACTTAAAGCACTCAGCAAAACAGCGAATGGACCCGTGGGCAGCAGCCCCACTCCTGTCCACCTGGGCAAAGCAACACTGGGTGGGAGGCGAGAATGCTGGGGGTCTCCTGGGGAGAAGATGGATACAGTGGCATTTCAGAAATCCTCTGTATTCTCTAGAAGGTATTTGTATAAAATGTTCATCATCAGTACTTGTCTTTTGCAACTTAACTACTGTGTTCAGGTCATTCATGTGACCCTTCACACTTGTTTCCTGAGGCAGCAGATCCCTAATTTATAGCATGACTCAGATTCTAGGGCTCAATGGCCTTTGTTCCTTAGAGTGTTTGTATTTTCTGAGATCAGAAAAAGTAAGTGAACATCAGGACGAAGAGTACAAAACTTTGGACAGCTCTTCCTCTAGTTTTCCATTAATTTGAAAAATGTCTCTTTCAGGCAGTGTTCATTAAGATTTTAATTTTGCAGTTTGTTCCTTTTTTAAGTGACATGCAATTAATTAAGGTTTAATGTGTCATCTATTTTTTGCAGTGACACTTTTACTGCCCCCTTTTCATTTTAGTCAGTTTATAAATTGTACTCTAGCTAATGAGTTCCATCCTGATCTCCAGTTCCAAATAATTACCACTCTTCTAATATGGCTATTCTTTAATGTGTCACAGAGTTAAGATCCTTACCAGGCAAGCTCAGGTGAGCTAGGTCTGCCAGAGCCATGATGCCACTGCAGTTGGCAGGGCAGGGCAGGGCAGTGTCTGGGGACCCTGCCTTCCTCACTTCAGCACATATTGATCAGCCATCACTTGTCAGACACCTGGGTCTGTGTGGGATGTAAATGAAGAAGCATCTGTCAGGCCTGGTCCCCGAGGAGCTCACAGACTAGATAATTGCCCTAGTTCTCCGTGTTGCTTTGCCTGTGGAGATTTGACTAATGGGACTTGAAATCCTCAATGATTTTTTTTTTTTTTGAGATGGAGTCTCGCTCAGTTGCCCAGGCTGGAGTGCAGTGGTGCAATCTCTGCTCACTGCAACCTCTACCTCCTGGGTTCAAGCAGTTGTCCTGTCTCAGCCTCCTGAGTAGTTGGGATTACAGGCACCCACCACGCCCAACTAATTTTTTTGTGTTTTTAGTAGAGATGGGGTTTCACCATGTTGGCTAGGCTGGTCTCGAACTCCTGACCTCAGGTGATCTGCCCACCTCAGCCTCCCAAAGTGCTGGGATTACAGGTGTTAGCCACCCCACCTGGCTCCTCAAAGATTTTTAACAGTATGTGGGGCTGAGATTAGACCAAGATTAATTGAACAGCAATTCCATATTAATTTCCATACTGCAGTGTTGAAACTTATGCAAATTTCATCAGGTTGAGTTGAAGTTTAACTTTCCAATATTTGGGGGCAGTGGGTGGCCTGGGGAGATTTATTAAGAGAGTGACTGGGGAGACTGTGTAAGAGGACAGGTCAGTCAGCCAATAGGATGTGGATATCAAGAGATTTATTTTAAGGAATTGGCTTGTGTGATTGTGGGGGTTGGCGAGTCTGAAGTTGGTGCAGTAGGCTCGAGAGCTGGAAACTCAGGCAGGAGTTAAGTAGATGCTGCAGTCCTGAGGCAGAATTTCTTTTTCTCCAGGAAACCTCGGTCTTTGCTCTGAAGGCCCTCAACTGATTGGGTGAGGCCCACCCACATTATGAAGGGTAATCTCCTCGACTTAAAGTCAGCTGATTATAGATGTTAACCGCAGCTGCACAATACCTTTGGGGCAACACCTAGATCCATGTTTGATTAAATCACTGGTATTCTAGCCTAGCCAAGTTGACTAGAAAACTAAAAGTAAGCATCACCTGCCAGCAGGTGGTGGAAGTACGTTAGACTGAGGTCAGGACACCCAAGTCTTAGACCCTCTCTCTGTTACCAGCTTGGTGGTCCCAGGCAGGTCCCACAGCCACTGTGACTGCCATTCATTTTGCAACAAGCTTTTTAAAAATTCATGCCCCCTTCCCACCAGCATGAGATGTATTGAGCAAACAAAAATGAATTTTTCTGTCCTGGAAAAGCCCACCATCTGTTAAAGGTGGACAGACCCCGGCCAGCTAGGCCTCAGTGGGAGAAGCAAAGGACACCCATTTCCCACAGTCTAGAACCCATGGCAGTCCTCAGAGTGAGGCCACAGCTGGGGCACCGACCACTTTGCCAGTGACTGTTACTGGTCATAGTATTAGAACATTCTAGCTGCAGCATTCAAGTATCCAAGGCAGCTTCCTTGTCTAGTCATCTCTCCATTGATGGACAGCTATAGGATCTTCTTTCTTTAAAAAATTCTGTAGTTTAGGTGCTGAATTCAGGTGGGGTTTTATTCAGGACAAATAATCAAATGTAGCACTTAAAAGGCAGGTTGGGCTGGGCACGGTGGCCCACGCCTGTAATCCCAGCGCTTTGGGAGGTGGAGGCAGGAGGATTGCTCCAGCCCAGGAGTTCGAAACCAGCCTGGGCAACATAGCAAGACCCCCATCTCTACAGAAAATTAGCTGGGCGGTGGTGTAGTCCCAGCTACTCAGGAGGCTGACTTGGGAGGATCGCTTGAGCCCGGGAGGTCGAACCTGCAGTGGGCCGTGTTCCCACCACTGCACTCCAGGCCCGCCTTCGGGCGTTCAGGTGTGCACGAGGTTCACGGAGTGGCTGGGTCTAGGGTGGAGTCTGTTAGGAGGTGCGGGGGCAGTTTTGCCTTTGCCCCAGGCTCTGCCTTGGGAGGGAAGAGTCCTGGTTGCCGCCACCCACTCCTGTTTGTGTTTTGCGTTTTGCAGGGGCGGATGTCCACGCGAGGGACCCCCGCCGTGGGATGTCGCCGCAAGAGTGGGCCACTTACACGGGCCGCGTGGATGCCGTTCGCCTCATGCAGAGGCTGCTGGAGCGCCCCTGCCCGGAGCAGTTTGGGGAAAAGTACCGGCCGGAGCTGCCACCGCCCCCCGAGGCTTCGAGGAAGCCCGCGGGCTCCAAGAACTGCCTGCAGAGGCTCACGGACTGCGTGCTGTCCGCGCTCACGCCGCGCTCCGTGCGGGGCCCGGAGGACGGGGGCGCTCTGGACCACATGGTCAGGATGACCACCAGCCTCTACAGCCCCGCCGTGGCCATCGTGTGCCAGACCGTGTGCCCCGAGAGCCCCCCGTGCGTGGGGAAGCGGCGGCTGGCGGTGCAGGAGATCCTGGCAGCGCGGGGCCCCCGGGCGCAGGAGGCGGAGGAGGCGGGGGGCTCGGGGCAGCGCGGGCGGACCGGCCTGGCCGACGCAGGCTCCCAGGAGGGCTCCCCGAAAGCCGGCCTCCCGCCCGCCCCGCCGCCGGGGTCCCGGGGCCCCGCCGCGCCCGCCCCGCGGAAGTCCAGCCTCCTGCCCCTGCAGCGCCTGCGGCGGAGCAGCGTGCGGCCCGGCGTGGTGGTGCCCCGGGTCCGCGTCTCTAAGGCGCCCGCGCCCACCTTCCAGCCTGAGCGGCCGGCGCGGAAGGGCAGCACCAAGGACAGCGGCCACCTGCAGATCCCCAAGTGGCGGTACAAGGAGGCCAAGGAGGAGAAGCGCAAGGCGGAGGAGGCCGAGAAGAAGCGCCAGGCCGATGCGCAGAAGGAGAAGCGCCTGCCGCCCTGGAAGAAGAGGACGTGAGGGCCTGTGTGCCCGGCGCGGGGGCCAGGGCCAGGGCGAGGCCACCGGGTTGGCTGCGGTGGAGGAGGCGGCTCCGCTGCGCGTCGTGCCACTGCTGCTCCCAGGACCACGGGGCTGCGCTGTCTGTCCAGGCTGCTGTCCAGGCTGCTCCCAGGAGGGGGCTAGGGGAGCCACACGGATTCGCCTGTCACCAGCCCCCTGCAATCAGTACACCTAGCGGGCATGTTTCCTAGAAGGCTCCTTTTAGAGAACCTCAATTAAGATTTTTTTAAAAGATCAATTTATCAAAGAGCGTTTTCTGCGTAATTTTGTATTTTTAATCATTATTTATCAAATTTGCAACGTTTTACAAGTGATAGGGCCCCTTGTATCCAAGGCAGTTTTAATACACTTGCCCGAAGACTTTTGTTTAAAATACTGTTTCTAGCGATAAATATTTATGGTATCTGTATGAGTTCACACAGAAATCCTGGGATTATCCCTTTTTCTGGCTATTTGCTTTGGTCTTTTCTCCTCTTCGTGGGTGCATGTGCACACTGGATGTTCTTTTTAATTAGATGAAGTGATGCCAGATATTTCTATTTGATGGAGGTATTGACTCATTCAGACACATGATCAAGTGAGACAGAGAGATCAGATGTTATTGTATTTTTAAAAATTCTTAATACAGTACTATATTGGAGAAAAGCACATATTGTCAAATTATAAAACAATTCAGAGATCAACGTATTTATTGCTAGAATTAAACTCATTTTAAGCAAGGGGTTTTAGATAAACTGGATAAAAAATCTTTAACTTATTAAAAATAGATATGAGACAAAACTGTCATTTGATAAAATGGGGGCAAATTTAGTAAATGATTATCAGAAATACAAAATTAAGCCATATGTGCTCTTAAGTAAATCTAATCCAGATATCCTTAAAATGTAAGAAAGACGTAACAGAGTCAGGAGCCCAGAACGATGCAAATTACAGGAATGGGGAGGAGGTGGTTTTTAGAACAGACGATGAGAATGGAATAGGAAGTACACTTGTTTTCGGCAAATTCTCCTGGAGTGGACTGGGCAGCCCCTCCTCCAGACTCAGCTCCAAAGAGTCCCTTGTGTGGTTATTTCTTTTATTTTTCCTTTGAGGACTGCGCTTGGTATTTAGTTCATCCTCATGCTGTGACCTCATAGAATTTCCAAGAAGTAGAGCCTTGGGTAGGGCAGGACATGGGTGTGATTTGCCTTGGGCCACAAGCTCTCGGTGAGAGTTTTATGTCCACACTTTTATCTCCAAAGTGACATGGAGATCACTTTTCTCAGTGATCCAATTAGAATTTATCAAAGAGCATTTTCTGCATAATTTTGTATTTTTAATCATTATCAGATTTGCAGCATTCTAATTCTGCAGGGCAGGGTATGAAAGCTAGAAGCTCAGGCAGGAGTTTCTAATTCTAATGACTGTCTGGCCATGTGGGTTGTAGAGTGTCTGTCACATATGCACTTTATTTCAGTATTAATTTAAATACTTGGATGCACACGCTATTTGGAGGCTCTGTACTATGACCCTAATAACCCTAGGTACATCGTGATACGGGGTGTCTGTCTCAGGATGCAGGCAGGGCTGGTGCGGACTTCTCCAGGCTCCCTTCCTCCTGGCACCATCAGGCATTGAGCAACCAGGAATCTTAAACTGCCCTCTCCAAAAGCTCCACTGAGCAGGACTGCAGGCTGCACCCAGGCTAATGGGAGATTGGTGTGATGTTGATATAGTGTTTAAGATCAGATTTTCTTGCATGGTCCCAGAAAGGCACTGTGATGAATGCACAGGGGACTAGACCCTCTTTGAGAACTGACTGTGGATCACCCTCGTGGCCAAGGAGTTGAGATTGGCCACGTCCCCTTCGAGCAGCTGGGGACTGTGACTGACACCGGTTATCTCTGGGGGTTGTCTTTGCTGAATCCTCTGGCATTGTGGCACCTTCCTGCCACACGTACATAATTCACAGCATTACCAAGTCACCACGAGCCCCACTCTCACCTCTGTCAACTGAGGACCCCACCAGGCAGGATCACATGGTCTCCCAGGCACGCATCTCAACACCGGCCAGCCCTGCTGTGAAGGTTCTCAGGGCATTGGTCGGGGGGAGCTGAGCCCTCGGCCTGTCCTGAAGCTCTGCAGGTGACTGCCCTCAGCCTGCATTGAGAACTGCAACACTAACACTGTGATTGCGAGGGGAGAGACCACCCATCCCCAGCTCCCACAAAGGGCTCCGCCTTCCCAAGAATGTCTCATTGTCATGGGAACAACCAGGGTCAGGCAGCTTCTGTGTGGACTGATGTGGCATCTGACCCTCGGAGGGTTGCCAGGCATCCTGCCTGTTTTGACTATGGGAAGTTGGCACTGGGAATGGTATGGAGCCCCCACTTCTACCCTAAGCCTGGGTGTCTACTGCTTCCACGTCAAAAATGGACATTTCTGGCCTGCCCAGCTGCTACCTCACCACAACTCATGCTCAGAGTCTCCAGGGATGCGTGGGACACAGTGACAGGACAGCAAACGACTGGCGATTTCCCCAGGTCCCACGCTGTTCTGGAGTGGACATGTTGCGGCCCTGCCCCTAATGTGTTCCAGCCTCGTCCAGGTGCACAGGAGACCCTGGGGCCAGCACAGGGCTTGTCCGGTCATGCTCCTGGCGTCCGCAAAACAGCTCTAGAGATACCTGCATTTTGAAAACCCTCCTGAGCCGGCAAGCGTGGGGCAGGACATGGATTCTTTTGACAAATCTGAAGGCGAGCTGGCCACTTGCCTGGTGAGGGGAAGCTGCTGTTACCTGGCCAGTGTTTGCAACTCGAGGGAAAATGACAGCTTCATGGGGGGCTCTGGTGGGACTTGGAAGCCTCACCTCCCAGGCAGCTTTGGTGTGGCCTCAATGGGAAGACTGGGTTTTGAAAACCCACTAGACCCAACTGAAGGAAGGGTCATTCCTGATTGAGTTGGAGACTCCCGGGTCCCTCTCTCTAGACTCGTTCTAGCCATGCTCTGTCTGTGGGCAGCCCTTCCCTCTGGCGCATGGGGCAGGTCCAGGCAGCTTCTGCAGCTGTGCTCACGGCTGCTGGCCCAGCACTTCTCCTTTTTGCCATGTAGAAGCAGATTTGCTACGAGAGGAATTTTCCAAGTCAAGGGACATGTCACCAAGCCTCTTTCCTCCTCCTGTTGGGGGGCCTTCTGCTCTTGTTTTCTTGTTCTCTTTGGAGTGGGCATCAGAGGGGACAAGCGGGCCCCCAGTCAGGCTCGGGGAGTGCAGGAGGCCAGGGAGGGAAGCCCAGACGATGGGGAAACGGAGCCACCTTGAGGGGGTGTTCTGGGGTCAGTGACAGGGTGATCTGATGGGCCAGTTTATACATAAGCAACATTCTTATGTTCACTTCTTTTGGGTAAGGGATTCCTCATGGGAGGTGTGGTCATCTGGTCCCAGAGGTGGAGAGAAACCCCCCCTCGTCTTCCTGAGCCATTTGGAAGCCCTTTCCTCTAGCTCTAGGTACTGGTAACACGGGCCACTCAGTCTTAGGATGTGAACGGGGCTGGAGGGTACAGGCTTCTTGTCCTTTCCCCACTCCGCATCATCGGCATCTGGCAATCAGGGGTCTCCCAGTGGCCACTCCAAAAACCTGGTGTCCTTGGAGAACATTTTTCCTGTTTGTCTATTTTCAGTGCTTTGAACAGCTGCATTCACTCACTGAGGGCTCGCCCTCCCTGCACCCACCATGTGGTACAAGAAGGAGGGGACCAATGGACACTGACCCCTTCTCTCCTGTCACTGGCCACCGCAGGGCTCCCTCTGGCTTTGTCACCACGTTCTCCCGCCCCCGTCACCATGTCTCTTCTTCCTTATTCACTTTTCCTTCCTTTGCCTGTTTTCTTCTCCCAGTTGGTTAAGTTCTTGATCGTCCCTGGCACCACCTACCCTGAGGTCTACCAAGGACAGAAATGCCAGGACCTCTGTGAGGCAGTGTGGTGTCCCTGCAGGTTACCATGGTGGGACCTCCTCGACCCCAGAGTGAATGAAAAGCCAGCCAGCCAGTGTCTGTGCTGATGGCTTAGAATTACTACACAGCCCCTCCTCTTTGCTCGGAAGGGAGAGTCAGCCCAGCCCCTGCTGCGCACGGGGATAGGGTTCCCTGATGTTTATTAACTGTAGATAGTGAATTTCAAGTTGACAGGTACCTTCTCAGGGATTTATATATAAATGTAATTAGAGGATAAATTGAAGTCTATTTTACTACTTTTTAGTGTTTGAGTAAATAATGCTTTAACTGGACAGAAGAAATATTTCTCAATGTCTATGCTGCTGATTACAACTGATGCCTGGAGCTCACCCCTTGAGGGAGACTTCCTTGGTGATTAGAGATTTGGGACTCTGGCAGCGGAAATGGCATTGGGGTGGGTGTGAAGTCACTTCATTCCCTCTGAGTTGCCTCTTGTGGATGGAACGTATGTGTCGACGACAATGAAATCCACCTCCGTGTGCATGGAGGCGGCTGATGAGAATAGACGGGCCAGTCCTCGCTCTTCCCTCCAGAACCAGCCACTCCGGTCTGACGTTGGAGCACGTGAACTAACAGTGACCATTTTTTTTCTACGTGCTTCTGTGAATAAAGTGTTCTACAGTCAGCCCAGCACTAAACTCACCGAAAGGAGGAGGGCATGGCGTGGAGCTGCTCATCTGGAATTACCTTGGTGTGCAGAGGCTCTCCCTTGGCTCACTTGGAAAACGCAGTGGGAAACGTCATGGGTTTCTTTCTTCCTCTCAAGCTCCAGACTCCTGGTAGTACTGAAGACCTTAGGACTGTGGAGATCAGAATTGCAGTGGCTTCGTCATCTCAGCATGGCCACTCCTGAGACAAGAGGCTTCTCCTGGGAGCAGGAGAGAGGAAGTTCGTGATGTCGATTGGAAAACAGGATATACGGACCCAGGAGGAGGGGCTGTGCTGGGCCCCTCTGCTCACTTCTTTCCCTGCTGTCTGTGGTGACCAGGTTTCTGGAGTGGAGAAGAGGCTGCTGTGAGTGAAAGAGAAGCCCCTGGGGTAGGGCCAGACCCCAGGCCTGAAAAGGATGCAAAGCCTGCCGCTTTCAGGCTGTTGGGAAGAATCGTGGGTACTGAGCGATTATGGTGAAATGCATCCCAGACAGTAAATGAATGGGCCCTAAGAGGTGGGCCTGACACGCCCCTGGTGACCCTCCTGCAAGAACACTACACTGCTCCCAGCCCGCTGTCCACACTACATGACGTGGGAAGGCTGTCTGTCCATCCTTACCCTGGGGAGCCACGCCTGCTTTGCAGAGTGAGCCGCAGCCCTGATGTGCGCCCTGTGTTACTCTCTCCCCAGATGCGCCCAGAGACTCAGGTTTGCTCACTTGTGGCCTGACACAGCTCGCTGTTCCCGCCGTGGTCAGCCCCGCTGTGCTGTGTCAGCTCCCAGATGCCACTGGTCTTTCACATGATACAGCGAGAGCACTTTTTCGCTTTCACAGTATTTGGGGAAATTCTAACATACTCCCTGGGGATTTGCACAGGTCCCTCTGCCTCCCACGGTGGGTACCTGTGTAGATTTTGCACCTGGCAGTCGGCAATCCCCCTCGGAAGCCGCTGGGGGTGGCCTGTCTCTTTGGGCCTGGTCCTTGGTTTCTACCGCAGCCCCTTTCCGTCGGCACCTGCCTGGAGGGCCACAGTCCAGGGAAGGACAGGGAGGACCCTGACTATGACAGATCCGTCTGAAACAACAGAGTCACATGGAGGACGACAGCTGCAGTGGGGCGGATGCCAGCACAGCAGGCATGCCAAGAGTTGCCGAGAGCTGACAACAAAAGCATTCCTGCCAAGGCGTGGCTTGCACCCCCCGCCCCCCTCCCCCCGCTGTGCCTCCCGGTGCACTTTTGGGACTTGCTTCTGCGTCGGTGTAACTCCAGTCAGCTGCTGTCTGTGCCCTTGCACTCACGTGTTCCTTCATTAACATTTTAAATAAGTGGCTAAAAAAGCTCCTTTGGAGGCTGTTTTTGAAAGAAACAGGATAAAGAAACACTACCTGGATTGATGTGACTAATTTTCGAGTGACTCGGTCGAAGGCCAGTGTTGCATACACAGTTTCCTCACGCTGACCTAGCCCAAAATAAGACTTGATAAAAGGCACAGCCCTCGGCAGCAGGCAGTGCCAACGTGGACGTGTACACTAAGGTGAGAATGTGTGCGCAGGCAAGCACACGTGAAATGAACTGAAAGGACACACTCGGGCTTTGTGCTGGCAAAGGTGATGACGCTGCCGTGGCTTGGCTGCGGGCCCCAGGCAGGGGCAGATGGGACCTGCTTTGATGGCGTGCTGTTCAGTGGACTTGTGGGGTCTTGCACGGTCCAAGGACCCACTGTGAGCACCCCACCCACTGTGGCACAGAACACGGCTGGAGTTGTCATAACACAGGTCTTTATTAAAAGGCAGCGTTGACCCAGGCAGCTCATCTAGAACCCCTTTGTCTCATCTAGAATGCCTTGGCGGCATGGAGGAACCCAGATCCAAGGAGCCCAGGCCCAGGAGGGTTCTTTCCCCCCGGAAGAGCTCCCCAAGCATTCAGCCCTGGGCATGCGGCTGCGGGTTACCCTCAGAATCAACATCTCCTGAGGAAGCCCTGGTATTTTCCCAGGTCTGCCTACATATCAGGTACTCTAATCAGTGCTAACACAGTTCAGTTTTTGAGGGAAATCGTTTTGTCATAATACTACATCCTCCTATTGTTTTTATGAAGCTATCCATCAGGTGAAGCAATGGTCCACATTGGCCTGATGCTTTATGAAGTTTTGGGAGATAGGTGTGGAGGCACCTTAACACCGGTTTTTAAGCAAAAGTTCTAGAAGCTGGTTTAGAACTGCACAGCTATGGATACATCCAATGAAAACTGCAAAAGGCAATGACAGGCCCAGAAATATGACCAGCAATTATACCCCATTCAAATGAACAGTAAAAGCCAATGTGCTGGAATTCTGTTCGTTCTGCCTGGCATTTGGGGGTGTCCAAGGACCTGCGTTTTTAACAAAGATGACTTTATGACCATTCTAAGGATTGAACAGATTCTTGCACAGGGTGCCAGGTTTCAGGTTAAGTCCTCTTAGTATAAGCTGTCTTCTGAATGTAAAACTATTTGCATTGTCATTTCTAAAAATCCAGTAGGTTTCTGGATATTGTAAAGATACCGAGTACAGATACAATTGTGTAAATTTCATAGTGTTTTATTTTGAGGTGAGAGTTTTGTTAGAGTTTATAAAAGATATTTTCCTATTCAGACCTCAGGGCTATTTTGGGACCTACAAATAAATGTGATTCCCAGCAGCTTCA